>JAABKJ010006454.1:0-17279 GCA_011634705.1 Andricus grossulariae
ATCGTACATAGTGTGAAACATTATATACATTTTTTGCCACTTTGTATAAACTATATATAATTTTTCCGAATGTGAAATGCATGTATTATATTTTTTATACATATAAAATTATTCTTTTTTATATTTTTTTCATTTTATATAATTCAGTTACTATTTTAATTTCATTTGCAACGGAAATTATAATCTTTTCTTAATTATATTCACATTATTCTGTTATGAGTAATTTTTTTTAATATACTTATTGCCTTTCGTAATTGGCCCACCATATACCAAATTCCTATAGAAACATGTGAAAAAGTAAGATACAATACTGAAAAATAAGTTTAAAAAACTTCAAAAAAATTATTTCAAATGATGTTTGTACAAAAGGGGATAATTTTATATGTACAAAAATGTAATACATGCTTTTCTGAGACATTGAAAACATCAGAACAAAAACAAAAAAACAATAAAAAAGACAAAACTACACTAGGGGAGTTTTAAATCATATTCGATTTTGATTCAAATCAGATTCCTGGAGAAAAATGTTGACAAACTTTATTTCGGAAATTTGAAAGATATTACTTGAAAGTTGAAAAAATACACATTGCCGAAATATAAAAAATGCTTCAAAAAAAGTTGACTGTTGATTAAAATTTTATTTTAATGTTGTCAGAAGAAATTATTACTGTATGTTGATTTTAAGTCGTACTAAAAAAGTTAATGAAATCCCAACAAAAACACTAAAGATAAACAGAGTTATGAAATGGAAGAATGAATTCCAGCAGGAAAAGTAGAACTCTATAAATAGAAATATTTTTTAATAAAAGAAATTAGTTCAATGAAATAGTAATTAAATCTATTTTTTTGTTAAATAAGGAAAATATGGTATTTTAGAGAAATAAAAGAAGAAAACAATATTTCACTCGCTTGCAATATAATAATTTATTATTGTAAACACACTAATCATAATTGGCTTTATTGTTTGATTCAACAACTTTGATTACCGTTAGCATGAATAAATGAAACATCAAAATTCATGCGAGCATATGCCAGAGTTTTTTTTGCACATAATGCTTTTGTTGGGATTTTATCGACTTTCAGAATAAATACGCCAATCTACTGCTTTCGTAAATTACAGGAGTCCTAAAATTTGGTCTTTATTCATTTATATAATTATATTTTATGACAATGTTATTATTCAAGTTTTAAAGCTACTGGCATTAACTTAATGCAAATGATGTCACTTTCTAGCTTGTGTAAGATCCGCAAATAACATTTTAATTTCGTTTAATCGTTTAAGCGCCAGAGAGCTGTACCTGAAACTCTTTTTCTTCTACAGCACAACGTGACTTGAAGGGTAATTTTTTACTTTCTTGCCCCGCAATGAGACGAAATCGATTGTTCCACAGATAATTTCCTTATATTAGATGGAATCAAATAGAATTTGTAGAAGAGGAATTCACTAATTACCAATTAACTAACAAATTTGTATAAGAATTTTGAAAATGAAGGAACTATTAGATTAGGAGGATAAACATGTATTATTGTTATTATTTATTATTATTTCAATTATTATCTATTTTTATTATTTTTATTTATTGAACGAGAATTCTGGGTTTGGTATATTTCATTCATATTTGTGGAAAATCAGCTTTAAATTGTTTAAATTCATAATTTTCGAGGAAACGTGCATAATAAATTTAAATCATAATATGTACATTTCTACATGTAAATTACTGGTGCTTACTCTGTAATAACTATATATAAAACAGTTCATGAATTTCGGTTAGTGATTAATATACCTTTAACAAAATCATTATTATTTCAGCTGTATCTAATCAGATATTTCATTAAAATTTAAAAATTTTTAAAAATTGAAAATTTTTGAAGTTATCCCATTGTTCTTTTATTATTGGAATAAGTTTAAAAAACAGGTATTTAATACAAAATGAATCAAAATTATGACATAGTTATTTGAAATATTTGTCTTAAAATGGCTTAGTAATTGTTTGAATAATTTTAAAATTTTATTTATGCAATTTAGTGTTGATGCGATTATGCTAGCAACATAACCTTGGGCAATTCACTGAAATTCTGAGAGAGTAAAATATGGTAGTAATTGCAAACTAATTACTTGTGGAAAATATTAATGATCTCGAAAATTATAAAACATCATCAACAAATAAACGTATGTAAAATATACGTCACCCATTTAGTTTGAAAGCTTTGACATTTGAAAATATTTGGATACATAAAAATAATAAATTTCAGGTTAGAAAATTACAAAACCTTAATTTTTCACTGAAATAAGTATAAAAAAGCGAATAAGTATAATTTTGAAATGAAATTGAATTATTCCAAAGTAAACTCATTATTCAGTTGCAAATTCAATCACATGTTTAAAAAGTCATCCTTTTTGATAGGAAATACAACTGTTATATTGAAAACTCATCTCTTTGGATTTGAAATTGAACTATTTTGTTAGAAAATTAACTTTTTTGTTAAATATTCATAATTGGGTGTTGGAAATGTATGTGAAACTTTTTTGTTTGAAGATTCAACTATTATTCTGAAAATTCGTCTGTCGGTGTAAACTTTAATCTTTTTTGTTAAAATTTTTATATTTTTTGATTAAAAATGCAACTGTTTGTTTGAATATTCTTCTTCTTTTGTTAAAAATATCTAATATTACATTATTTGTTACAAATTCATCTTTCTGCTTGATAATACAATTACTGGATTGAAAGTTGAACCATTTTATTGACAATTCATTTTTTCTGTTTGTTTCTATATTTTAAAGTAGGTTTTCAACTGAAAATTCAACCATTCCATTTTTGGCTGAAAATTGATATTTTTTAGTATGAAATTCGTCTTTCCTGGTAGAAAACTAATTTTTGTTTCAAAATTCAATTGCTGCCTTTGAAATTTGACTGCCCTGTTACAAATTCATTTCTTTGGTCAAAGATTTTTTTTCAGTTGAAAATCCATCTCTTTGACTGAGAATTAAACTATTTTGGTAAGAATTACTTTTTTTGTGAATAATTCATTTTTGTATTTATAATAATTTCACCTCTTTATTTTTGGTTTAGAATTTACATTTTCGAGTTGAAAGCTTTACTGTTCGTTTGAAAATTCATATATTTTGTTGAAAATTTGTCTTCTCAGGTAGAAAATTTGTGTTTGTGAATTCATCTTTGTGGTTTGAAAATTCAACGGATTATGATGATATTGCATATTTTTTGTTTGAAAACTTATCTTTTTAGGTAGAAAAATTTCAGTTTTTGATTGAAAATTGAACTACTTTGTATGCAATTTATTTACTTTATTAAAGATTCAAATATTTTTACAAGAAGAACATTCATGTATTTGGACAGAAAATTCTTTCCTTTTGGATCAAACATTCATCTTTTATTTCTGTTGAAAATTCAACTGTCTTCTAAAATATTTAATCATTTAATTGAGCATGAAACTATTTTTGGATTAGGTTTAATCTTTTTCGTTTGAAAAATCGAGCATTTAATTCAAAATCCAACAATTTGGTTACGAGTCCACTATTTCGTTGAACATTTAATTATTTTGTTGACAATTACACTATCTTATAAGAAATTGATCTTATTTAGGCGAAAATTCAACTGCTTTATTACAAATTTGTTATTTTCGAATAAAAATTCATCTTTTGAATAAACAAATTAATGAAATTCAATTTCAAGTCGATTTATTTCGTTTGAAAAAGGTTCTATATTAAAAATGTTACAAGATTGTAATTTTCGTCTTTGAATATTGACAGCCAGGCAGATTAAAGAATTGATCAGGGAAAAATCAGGGAAAAGTCAGGGAATTTTTAAAATGAAATTTTCCTGCCACCATGCAATGTAGGCATTAAGTTATCATTCGACGACTATCACAGTAAATTTATCAGTGTCGGAAATAGAAAATGGCGAGCAGTTGCAGTATCATCAAAAGGTATCGTTTCTCTCCTGAATCTGAGCCTCGGTGACGTATTATTTGGACGGCTTTAGCGATACAAAGGACGTGACGAATTACTATCGAGAAGGCGCGACTTTGCTGACGCGTCAACTTTTTCCCTCTTTTTCCCATTTTTTCTCGAATGTCGCTCCTGGGTCGTGTTGCCGCCCAGTTTAATTACTGTGGTTTCGACTGGTGTCGAGGCTCTTCAAAATAGGACATGCATCACTGTGTGGATAGTTGACACGGATATATTGTATCCAGCAGTATCGATCTGGATGCGGGGCAGCGGACCGTGAACGCTGGTGGAAGGTAGCACGAGAATGGAGGCCAGCGCGAGAATGGTGCCCAACGCGAGAATGGTGCCCAACGCCAACGCCAGCGGGCGAACGGTACCCTGCGGAGCACTTATCAGTTACTAGCAGGTACTATCGCAACGCTACATTAATGAGCTTCTCTCTATCTATCCTCCATCATACATTCGTGGAGGCTCTGCATGCTATGCACTGACACACCGACCGCGGACTCCATCTGGTTCAATTGTATTATCCTAACTTAATTATGAATTTCATTACGTGTCTCCAACACGGCCAGTTGCCGCATTAACGCGTGCTGCACGGATCCGCGTCGATAAACATTGAATTGCAGTGTGGATCGCTGAATCAACAAGGTCATCATCCCAAGATTCACCATGTTTGCTCTATGATTTGACCAGCTTCATTTGTAAACGGTTGCTCGCCAGAGACGATTTTCTTGAACTGAAAATCCATTTTGTAACTAATTTGTATGATTGAATTGTATTAATTATTTCTTACTTAGACCGCCGTATACTACCTGGTCTGTTGTATCTGACTTAAAGCTGCGTATACTATCTGATACCACTTATGACTGGGCTGCAATTATGCAATTTACTTGATATAATTTATGTCTGACCTAAAACTACTTAAACTACTTGATATACGTAAAATGACGTCTGATTTATATAAATTTTTCCTGAATGAAACCGATGTATACTACTTCATACGACGAGCGTCTGACTTAGCAATACTTATACTACTTCATACCACGTATGTCTGGATTCAATTATGCGTACTATTTGATATCCATGATGTCTAACTTAAACCCAAGTATACTACTTGGTATACTACTGGGTATTTATTATGGCTGACCTGAAAATAAGTATACTACTTATCACATATTATGTCTGACTTATTACTACTTATAGTACTTGATATCACTCAGGCTGGCTTAACTTATGCCTTATACTTGATATTTATTGTGTTAAACACTATTGACACTTTATGACACTTTTTTTATCGATGCAACTATTTTGCTACTATTTTGTGAAAATGACACTACATTAACGTATCCGCTCTCTAAAAATCGCGATTTCCAATAATTTCACAAGAAAGGATTTTGAAAGTATTTTGTAGGGATTGAAAACTTTTAGAGTATTCATATATATTTCAAGATCTTACACAGTAAAAACTAGGCATTCATTTTTATCCAGGATCCTTTTTTGGGTGTTCTTATATGATCAAATCAATCGTCTATTTTAGTAGCAGTTTCTGTCTTGTTTAGTTGGCCTTGAATTTCCAGAATTACATTACCTCCTTGAATTTCTTGAATTCCTTGAATTCGATTAATTCCTTGAATTTCATGAATTCCTTGAATTCCATGAATTCCATGAATTCCATGAATTCCTTTAATGACGTGAATTTCACGAAATACATGAATTCCTTTTATCACATGTATCCGTGAATTCCATAAATTCCGTGAATTCCGTAAATTCCTTCAATTCTGTGAATTCCATAAATTTCTTGAATTCCTTCCATTACGTGAATTTCATGAATTACGTGAAGTCCACGAATTCCATGAATGAGGTAAATTCCACGTATTCCATGAATTTCATGAATTTTGTCAATTCCATAAATTCCTCGAATTACGTCAATTTCGTGAATTCCGCGAATTACATGAATTCCTTCAATTCCATGAATTCCGTTAATTAAGTGAATTCCGTGAATTTAGTGAATTCTGTGAATTTCGCGATTTTATAGGATCTCCAAAGACTTGAAATATTCAAAAATATAAATAAATTTCAAAATATTTGAGAGTTTTTCATGGCATTTACACATTTTAAAGGTATTTCAAAGAATTTTCACTATTTGAGGGATTTTAAAAGATTTCAACAGAATTCGAAGGGTTTCAATATAGATTTTAGTAGATATCAACGGATTTCAAGGAACTTCACGAGATTTCCGAAAATGTCACAGGTTTCATCAATTTAAGGGTTTTATAAATTTCAAGGTATTTAAAAATGTTTAAAGATTTTATGGTATTTTAAAATATTCTAAGAAGTTTATCGAAAGTTTATGTTTTTCAAATGTTAAAAAAAATTTCAAAAAACTACAAAGGATGTTAAGTAGTCATTTAGCAAATCAATGATATTTAAAACTTTGGAAGGGATTCTAATAGATTTCTAGAGAACTGTAGGGAATATATGGAAGAACGTGAAATTTCAAGGAGCTCCTAGAAATTTGTATGGATTTCAAAGATTTCATGAAATTTGTCGGGATTTTACTAGGGCGGCGATTATGTGAAAATTACAATTTCAAACAAAAAAATACAACCGTGAATTTCGAAAAAGTGGAATTAGAAGTGAAAAAGTTACGTAATCGCCCGCTAGATATAAAGATATAGATTGAATTGGGAATATAGATTGATTAAAGTCCGAGTCCTGTACATGGTATGCACCTTTTTGGCCTAAACCGAAATATGCTACTGTGTACTATGTATGTCTGCCTTAAAACTACTTATACTACTTGATAATACATTTGCCTGGTTTAAATTATAAATTCTTCTTCATATCTATTATTTCTAACTTAACCCGGAGTATACTACTTGATACGCGGTGTGTCTGTCTTAAAAATACTTCCAATACTTTTTCCACATATGAAAAGTTTAAATTGTGCATACTACTTGATATAAATTGTTTCTGGTTTAAAACTACTTGTACAACTTGATATCCATTATGTTTAATATAAATCAAAGTATGCTACTTGACAAATTGTGCGTCTGACTTAAAACTGATTATACTTTTTCACACCATATATGCCTGACTTAAATTATGTATAATACTGTATATCTATTATTTCTGACATACAAATAGTTACACTACTGGGTAGACTTCAAATGCCGCATACTACTTGATATCTATTATGACTGTCTTAAACTGAAGTATACTACTTGGTTAGTAGTTTGTCTGACTTCAAACTACTTTTATTACTTGATTCCGTGTGAAAAAACTCATGTTTCCGTAGTCACTTTTTACTCAAATTTATTACAGCATCTTTCAAATTGACTTTATTACATTGGTGAATTTTCTTATAGTTTCTGCCTATTGACTTTCCAATCAAGTTTCATGCATCCAACGTCAAACTACTTACACTACTTCAGATGGACTTAAACCTACCTATAAGCATTGGATACATTGTATTGAAGACTTAATCGCCGTATACTACTTGAAATATGTATGTCTGCTCTAAAACTAATTATACTACTTGAAACCATTCGTGCCGGACTCAGCATGCCGCATACTACTTCGGATTCATTATGGCTGACATAAAACTACATTCACTACTTCAAAACATTTATATATGTCGTAGAATGAACTATGTTACTTAAAATCTCACATGGCTGATTTAAAATGATTTTTCTACTTGCCACCCAATATATAAATTACTTCTTGATCAAATTATTACAGCAGAAAATTTCAATTATTTCTGAGCTACTATAATTTGTTCTCAACGAATTCGTAACTATGCCTCCCTAAAGAAAAGCGTGGAATGAGTTCAAGGAATCCCTTAACTTTGGTTGTCAAGAATTGAACCATATTTAGTTTTATGGCATATCCTTTCAATTAAACTTTATTATACTAGATTTATGCTTGATGCAGTTACTTTAACAAATATTGTTAGCCCATGATCTACGAAAATCGATTTTGAATTAGTTTGCAATAAATTCGAAATTTAACACACGAATATCTTTGATTTTCATTATCTTATGCAGAGTGAGCATATTGCAAGGCTTTAAGGATTAGATAATGCGTGTTCCATGTAGCAGGATGGAATATTATTTCGATATCTTGTAAAATTATCTCTACCGGTGATTGATTGTAATATGTACGTCAACTTTTATAAATGAATATTTGCATATTGTAATTAATAAAAGACACTGTATATGACGAAATTTTATTAGGGACATCAATCAGTGGCATGTAAATTGTGCTTTATGTCTATTTCATTTCTATGTTTAGGCACATTCATTTCGATCACTTGTTTGTTCCTCATTTTAAATTATATTTCAAACACACTATCCGAATTACATAATTTCCATAGTGAAAAAAACAAAACCTCCTACTCATATTCTCTAAAAATAGCCAAGAAAAAATCATGACTATTATCTAGTAAATGAGTAATTAAAAAGCTACAATTAGTGAGAAAAGTCTACCTTAACAACTTTATATTCAAGTATGTACCTCGAATAAGGTTTTTACGTTGAATAATATAGGTGAGAAGCTTTTCTGCGCATTCAAATATTTTGTCAGGAGAAATAGTAGTATACAAGCAAACATCATACCGATTTTTCTCAAAATCCCCTATAATCTCAAAGGTCGAAAGAAGAATCAAGTTGTCAATGATTTGCGCAAAATAATAGAAAAAAGAAAATTTTGAATTATTTTTTATCAGTGTCGCAAAAGAGAAAAATATTTAGATCATACTTAATTGAAGTACTTATGTTCTTATAACATTTAATTTATAAATAAAATTTTTATTTAATTTTCCTGTCTAAAAAAAGTGGTGTAACGATACTTTTCGAAACTTTCATGTTTTTCGTCAGGAATTATTGTTATTTTTAATAAAAAGTTATTAGATTTTGAATTTTTCAATAAGAATCGTTAGAATTGAATGCAATATTTCTTGTTTATTAATAATAAAGTTGACGAGCTCAAACCATTTTGGATTGAGATACTATTTTTTGTCACAAATGGGAATTTGCTTTTTCTCGTATTTTCGTTCAAATACAAACTGAATTAATGGAATCCAATTAAAAGATCGAACTATTTTTATTTGAGTTTCAATTAGTTTTAATCGAACAATGAATTATTCTATTTTTGGTTAAAAATTTATCGTTTTTATTTGAAAATTCTCCTATTAAGTTTTGTATTGAGAATTCATCTTATTTGATTAAAATTGAACTACTCAGGTAAAAGTTGAACTACTTTATGAAAAATTCTTTTATTTCGTTGAAAATTAATTTTTGAAACTGAAAATTGAATTATTCCATAATTGGTTGAAAATTGATCGTTATTAATTTTTTAGTTCAAATATTTGGTTGAAAATGTACTTTTTGTTAAAAATTCATATTTTCAGGATGAGAATTCAACCTTTTTGTAGTATAGTATATCTCTATCGCTTGAAAATTCCACTTTTTCCAAAAATTCTTCTCGTTGGGTTGAAAATTCTATTAGTTTCGTAAAAAATTCAACTATTCATTTTAAAATTAACTTCTAGATCAAAGAATAACATTTTGGTTTGAAATTTAACTCTTTTTAGTGGATATTACACTTTTTTGCAAGAATCGAAACTGTTTGGTTGAAAATTAATTTATTTTGATGAAAAATTAAACTATTTTTTTTAATATTTTCACTTTTTGGTTGAATTGAACTGCTCTTCATTTCAAATGAAAATCTTTGCTTGGTTAAAATATGAACTATTATATGTCTCCTTTAGAATTATTATTTTTTTACTGAAAATTCAAGTACTTGATTCAACATTGAACATATTAAAAAAAAATGTATTGTTGTTCAAGATAATTCGTTATAGTTGAAAATTCAACAATTCTGATGAAAATAATATATTCTTTAAAGAATTAACCTTTTTGCGATAATTATTATTTTGTCTTAATGAACATTCAATTTTTGGATATCGAATTTGTCATTTATTTAAAAATTTAACTGGCTTCTTGAAAAATTCGTCTTTTCGGCTAGAAAATTCAACTATTTGATTAAAAATACAACTGTTTTTGGTTGAAATTCAATCTTCTCTGTATAGTAATTTAAGAATTTTGTTAGAAAATTATCTTTTCACATTAAAAAATAAACTATCTTGAAGAAAAGGTATGTAGTTTGTTGAAAATTCGTCACTATTGCTTGAAAATTCAACCGTTTGGTTGTCAATGCAACTTCTTAGTAGATAATCAATCTTTTTTATTTACTATTGGTGTATTCATTTGTGCTCATTTCATGATCATTTTGCTTCCTCATGAGTATCAAATAAATTCGCTTTCTCATAGAGTAAGGTTTTCCCTAACCAAAGAAAAAAAGGATGCTTTTAATATTTTTCAAGCTTATGTTTCTGTCTTTCCGAAAATTTCATTTTTAAATAGTCAGAGGGCAATATTCTCGTCTTTTGAATATCAAAAAAGTTTTTTTTCATATGAACAGAATGAACAATTTTTTTGAAACTGCAATAATCAGTACTGGTGGTTCATAATAGGTTCATCAGTAGGTCAATCGATGCGTCTCAAGGATGCCAACAAATACTGTACATGGAATATTGTCGTGTTTTGAATATCAAACAAGTTCTTTCATATAAAGAGAATGAACAATTTTTTTGAAACTTTATAAATCATTACTTATTGGCCATAGAAGGATCATCCATAGGTCAATTTTCTCATATAAACAGAATAAACCATTTTTTGAAACTTCATTAATCAGTACTGATTGGCCATGAAAGGTTCATCAATAGGTCAATGTTCTCATATAAACAGAATAAACCACTTTTTAATTCATAAATAGATACTGATGGGTCATAAAATGTTTATCTATAGGTCAATCGCTGCGTCTCAAGGAGGTGAATAAATACAATGAATATAATATTGTCGTATTTTGAATATAAAAACAGTTTTTCTTATACAAACAGAATAAACCATTTTTTTTAAACTTCATAAATCGGTACTAGTAGGTCATAAAAGCTTCAACAATAGGTCGCTCGATGCGTCTCAGAGAGTCAAACAAATATGCTAGATATCGTATTGTTGTATCTTGAATCATGATATCATGATATGATATCCGCTAATTTTGTTCCCCCTCAATTGATTCTCAGCGATGGAAGTTTCATTTATCAAGTTATCGCCTTTCGAAGTTTTGTTGAACGATAAAGCATGTCGAGGAATATTTTCTTTTGAAAATTTGTGTATCTTTAGAGGAATTGAAACCTATTTGAATTGAAAGAGGATTGAAAAGTATAACGTCACAGCTCTAGATACACTGATCATCGCAGACCCTTTTATGGTTCATCATGTTTGCTGTAGCTTGGAATGCTCGATGCTCAAAATAGAGTACGAAGTAACACATTACGAACTCATGAGTTATATACAGATGGGATCAGACCGCTGCATTATTCATGATTTCGAAGAGCATCAAAGCTTACTTCATTTCACACCCGCCGGGCAATATAGCCCGCAAGATAAGTAGTTTATGTGTTCTATCTATCAAAAAAATTACCAAACACTTCTTACATTCTAGCTAATCAATTTATAAGCTATCATTTTTAATTTTCGGAGAAGTTGTCCATATATTACATTCCTTTTTATGAATGGGAAACATTTTTCTAAAATATGTCTAAAAGTTTGGGTGTCATCATGATAATCCGTGATTTAAAGAAATAATTCACATATCAGTGTAGGCCACCACACAGCAAATACTAATATTGAATCGTATATTGGAAAAAAATGATTGATGATTTTTTACTTTGATGACTTTTCCGAATTTTGTAGTAAATGGTTTTAAACCTTCTGGAAAATATTGTTCACCCCAAAAAATCCAAAAAATTACAAATCTGTCAAAATCACGTTCATAACACAGCGACACAAAAAAAATCTTTTTCCGGGTCTGGAGGTCAGACCATCTTTACTTTATGTTTTTGGGGTCGCTGTATCCAAATACGAGGTCCAAAAACCCCCAGCACGTCACGGTTCTAACATAACCTCAAAAACTCTCATAAAATTTTTTTCCCGATTCCGGGGGTCAGACTGTGTTTATTATATGTTTTAGGGTCGCTGAGTCTGAACACGAATTCCGAAAAATCCTAGCAAGTCAGGGTTTTGACATTACCTCAAAAGACCTCATAAAAAATCTTTTGCCGGGTCTGCAGGTCAGACCATGTTCACTATATGTCTTTGGGGTTGCTGAGTCCGAATCCGAGGTCCAGAAACCCCCAGAACGTCAGGGTTCTGACATAACCTCAAAAAAATATAATGAAAGATCTTTTTCCGGATCTGGAGGTAAACCCTGACGTGGTGGGGCTTTTTGGACCTCGTATTTTTAGATTCAGCGACACAAAAACATATAGTAAACATGGTCTGACCTCCAGACCCAAAAAAGATTTTTTTTTGGCTGTGTAACTAATTCTATACTCGTCCTGTTATAACTGAGTATACTGACGTATTTTTAGGTGAAAATTGTCAATATAACCTTGGGAAATATTCGCTAATGACCTTTTTAAAGCTAATTAGAAAAAATAGTATCAAATTGATTAAAATAGCTATTATTGGTCGTTTTTCGAGGTGGAAAAGGGGTAGGATGTGATAGAACTTTGTTCTACCCTTTTCCCGGTCAAAAAACTAAGATTTAAAGAAAAACATTTGTATAAATATTTAGAATTCATTAATGAAACAATTGCAGTTTGAAAACAATATAAATGAATAAAATAGTGAAGTTCATTATTATTTAATTTCAACAATTCAAATCTATTGATATTCATCATTAATAAAATTTTTGGTCGACTCACATTTTTTTTAATATTCATAATTAATTCATAATTGGACGCTTTTATTTAATTTAAAATCCTATGCAAATTTTGTTCTAGTCCTAAAAGTTGCATTTCCCACCGATTCGATTCGAATGTTTCCAATTAAAGGAAAGAAGTTATTTTTTAATATAAATAAATGTTTTGCTCTTCATTTAAAATGAAGAATTGAAAATCAGTTATTCCAAACCAAACGATTTGAAACTGAAATCTTTGAAAGAGAAAGCAATAAATCTTTAAAATTTGAGAGTGCTTAATTTGAACTTTAGAATTTCAATCGTTCCATTTTGAACATACTGAATTTGTATGTGAAAGTATTGAATTTAGATTTATAAATAATAATTGAACAATTAATAACTTGAAACGACTTGAAATAGAAATAATGTAACTTCTAATTTTAATAGTGTTCAGTTTTAAAGAAAATTTTAAATTATACAAGTTTTGATATTTCTAACTCAAAATTCCTTAAAATGACATAATTTGAAACATTCAGATATTTGATTATTCATTTTTGAATTGAGAGCATTTAAAATTATAGCGTAGATTTATATTTTTTAACCAGATGTCTCAGAAATGTTCATTTTATAAAGGCTGAATATTTTTCATTTTGCAGTTTAACGGCATTTAATTTAAAAATGGTCAATTGAAGAGTGTTAAAACTTTTATTTCAGAGGCGTGAATGATTAGGCGTTTGAACTCAAAATTTCGGAAATAAAATTTTTTTCAGCCTCAATTCTGAAAGTTTAAAATCAAAGAAATTCCATTTTGAGTAATTTAGTTTTCAGTTCAGCTTTAATTACTTTGAATGAAGAAATTTCAGGTTTAGGAGTTTAAGTTTTGTATGTTCTATAATAGGGAAAATTTTTTTTAAATTTAAAAATAACCTTACTATCTAGGAGTAGGAAACATTTCCCAGTATTGAAAAACCTATTTTACCAATATTTACTATATGACAATATGACTAATCTTCTTATTTCTTTTATTGTTTCAGGTGAGTACCTAGATATCGAGATCTCTGCTTGAAACATGTTCATGTGCGTATAAAAATTATTATTATGAATTAATAATCAATGATAATTATTAATTAATTATTTTTTACTATTTCAAGGTACAAAAGATTTCAAAAGGTTCAAGGGAATTTGACAAAGATTTCAACAATTTGAAGGGATTTCAGAGGATTTGTAATATTTATGGGTATTAAAAAACATTCCAAAGCTTTTTTAAGAGCTTAAAAAAGTTTAAAGGTTTTTGAAATATCTAAACGAATGACAGATTTTCAGTGTATTTTCAATAGATTTCTATAGTTTTAAATCATTCCTAAGGACTTTAATGATTATAGGGTATTTTCAACAACAACAAATATATATATATATATATTTCAAATGATCTCAAAGGATTTCTAGTAATTTTTAATTGATTGAAAAAGTTTCGAGCAACCTTGAAATATTTTAAAAGCTGTAAAATATCTGGGGCTATTTTTAATATATTTTTCTAATTTAATATTTTAAATCGATTTTCAAGAGCATAAAAAAACTGCAAAGGCTTGCAAAAGATTTTGCAGGATTCGAAATATCTTAGGGTATTTTTAAAAGTTCTAAGAAATTTTCAAGAGCTACAAAAAATTGCAAGAAATTTCAAAATATTTGTTAATTTTGGAAATATTTTAGGTTATTTGAAAACATTTCAAAGAATTCTCAAAGGTTTAAAAATGATTTAGGGAATTTGAAAATATTGCCAAGAATCAGAAATATTTCAGGGTATTTATAATAGATTTCAATAATTTGAAGCGATTCCAAAAAACTTAAATGAATATTTTTAAATATTCCGAAGAATTTTCAAGAGATGAGAAAAATGTAAAGAGATTTTAAAATATTTGAAAGTATTTCAAATATTTCAGCATATTTTAAAAGATCCCTATGAATTTTCAATTGTTTTCAGTAATTTAGTGAGATTCAAAGGATTAGAAATATTTTAGGGTATTTTGAGAGATTTCAAGGCATTTTTAAAATATTTTAACAATTTTGTGATATTTCCGAAGATTTGAATGACTTTATGGGGTTTGAAAAAATTTGCATGCTTATTTTCAAAGATTTCAAAAAATTTTTAATGAACTTCCAATTTTCGTTGAGATTTTAAAGAACCTTAGGATAATTTTGAAAATTAGAAGTCATTTTTAATAGCTTCAAACAATTTTGAAGGATGTCGCAAAATTTAGAATGGTTTAGAATATTTCATAGTAATTTGAAGGATTTATAAGGTTTCCGAGGATTTTAATGATCTGAATAGATTTGTAAGTATTTTTACAATTCGATTAAATTCATTTGAGATTCAGTCTGCATTTTTTTAGTTTATCCTGAAATTATTTTGAAATATTTTAAATTCTCTAGAATTTCTTTAAATTTTTTCCATTCACTTGAATTCTTCTAAATTCACCTAATTCAATGGATGTTTTGTTTATTTTCGTTTAATTCATCTTGAAGTCTTAAACTCACTTTGCATTCTTAGACATGTCATCAAATTCTTTTGAATCTTCTTTAATTTTTCCAAATTCGTATGGATTTCACTGAATTCAATTATTCATATTTTCAAAATTTTTCTATTCACTTGAACTCGAATTTCAATTTATTATAAATTCTTAAATTCGCTACAGGTTTGCTGAGAGAAATGAAATGTTTTGGATTACATTCATTTTGTCCTATTCATTTGAATTCTTTTGAATTATTTTTAAATCCAAAAGAACATTAGTCACATTATTCATGTTCATCAGTCACCTTTTGTCATTTTTTGGGATAAAAATTACACACGGAACAATTAGTCAGGTCAAAATCAGAGAAAGGACAGGAAATTTTGAAAATTAAATTTTGCGAACAGCGTGTATTTTGAACTACTTTGAAATTGCAATAAACAATTTATAATTGAGATTATTTGTATTATTTTCCAGAAGAATTTATATTTTGATTTTAAATAAATGGTCCTAAGTAGTATCAACCCTGCTTGGTCAGACCTGGAGGATAAGATCAGAGTTTACAGTAGCAAACTGAAGGAAAGTACAATATCAAAAATCGATACCAAAAACATGTTTTTTTGAATCCTGTGCTTTAACCATTTTTTAGCATAAACTAATGCTACGAAGATGTAGAATTCAATTGATAATTTTTTTATTTTCAGTGTAGCTGCGGAATAAAATTGCCCAACAGCGTTTTTATCTAAAAGTGTATCAAAAGTCTGCAGATTATTGATTATTGTCATGTATTCGTCAACTTTCAGCATTTTTATCTAACTTTGGGACAATATATTTGGGTTTTACTCTGATTTCGATTGGTACCGATCAAAAGAATAGTGTAAACATAGAAAACCCGCATGAGGCACACATGTAAACGCATCTTTTGTTGTTCCGCATTGGTGCAGTATTAGCCCATGTTTTGTTCACTGTGCAGACTTGTCAATCTATAGTTAACTTTAATCAATGTTTCATTGTTGATTTACCTTAAAGAGAATGAAACACAAACAATTTTTCATCCAACTCGGAGATAAATTGAAGAGTTATATCGGGGCATTAAAAATCGTCTGAAGTTTTTAGAAATGACTTATAATTTTTAAAATTATCCTAATGTCCTTTAGAGTCCCAACAAATTTTTGAAATCTATTACAAATTTCTTGGAACCTTTTCAAATCAGTATGACAATCAGAAATTTCTTGGAATAGCCTAAAAACTCCTCAAATAGTCAAAATCGTTTGAAATCCCTTTATATTTTATCAGTCTCTTAAAAATTTCTTGGATTTCCTAAAAATACCTTCAAAAATTTCAAATCTTTTAAGATCAATGGAGATTTCTCAAAACTTTTTAAAACTCTTAAAAATGCATTCGAATACTTAAGAATACCCCCAACTACAATTTCAAATTCTTAAAGATCATTGTACATCTTTTTGAGCATTTTAACGCTTCTAAAAAGCAACTGGAATTTGAAAAAAAAACTTACAATCATAAAAATTCTTTGGAATCGCTTTGATTTATTGAAATCTATTTAACATACCATGAGATACTCAAGCTCTGAAAATCTCTTAAAATTCTTAAAAATACCCTAGAATCATTAAAATCCTTTGAAATCACTTCAAATTATTGTCATCTATTAGAAATACCCCAAGATATTTCTGAATCTTCACAATATATTCTTGAGAATTCCTTGAAATGTTGCCAAATAACCTAAAATATTTCAAAACCTTCAAAATCTTTCGAAATCTCTTGAAATTTTTATAAGCTCTTGAAAATTCCTCAGAACTTTTCAAAATACCCTAAAATATTTCAAATCCTTTCAAATTTTTTCAAATCCCCTGCAGTTTTTTGAAGCTTCGGAAAATCCATTTAAATTTCCAATTCATTAGGATGTATTTAAAATAGTCTAAGATATTTTAAAGCTTTTAAAATATTTTAAAATGGGAAAAGCCATCATTTTTGTTCAA
>JAABKJ010006455.1:0-21955 GCA_011634705.1 Andricus grossulariae
TACATTTTTAACCAAATAGTTGAATTTTCAAACTAGAAAAGATTACATTTAAGCGAAAAAAAGAATAGCTAAAATTTATTTAAAAATATCAATTTTCAAGTAAAAAAATTAATTTTCACCAAAGTAATTTAATTTGAACCAAAAAGACGAATTTTCAATTAATTACATAAATTTTCAATCAAGAAAATTGCATTTCTCTTAAAAAAGACGAATCGCCAACAAAATACTTACATTTTGAACCAAATGAATGAATTTGCAACCAAATGGCTTAAGTTTTAACTATAAAAGATAATCAATTAACTGAAAATGGAATAGTTAAGTTTTCAGTTGAAAATTAATTTTTAGCCAAAGAAAAGAAAACGAATTTTCAAAAAAAAAATAGTTGAGTTTTCAGACAAACAAATTAATTTTGAACTAAAATGATGATTCATCAACTAAAAAAATTGATTTTTATCGAAGAAGTTCATCTTTGGAACAAATAGTTGAATTTTCTACCAAATTATTGAATTTTCGAGCCGAAAATACGAATTTTCCACAAAATAGGTGAATTCTCAAATTGAAAATGTGAATTTTCAACTAAAAAGTTAAATTTCAACTAAAACAAATTAATTTTTAACATGACAGTTGGATTTTTTCTGAAAAAGATGAAAGTTCAATCAAAGTAGCATTTCTAAACCAAAAGACGAATTTTCAACAAAACTTTTGCACTTTTTCTGTATATATTTAATATTATTTTGTGAATTTATGATTATTACATTAATTAAAAATGCTAATATTATTAGGTACTACTAATATTCTTACGTAAATCACAAGTAATAATGTTACATTTATCAATGAAGTGAAATACCGTTTTTTTTTATATAATGTATTGGGCTGAGAAACAGCTGTTTACAATAAAATCGGCCTGATTTTTGTTTTTCAGTGATTCACAGATTTCAAAATATTTAACAAAAATAATAAATGATTAAATTCATATTCATTTTTGCGTTTCTTGAATGGGTAAACACTGTTTTTCTCACAAAACCAATTAAAAATATGTTTCAACGTGATTGATAATTACAGAAAATTATAAGCATTAAATCCGTCTTCGGGTGAATAATTTTTGAACCAGAAAAATTTGCCTCAGCCGGGATTTGAACCAAGAACGGCACTATACATGAGAGGAGCGTTATCCAATTACCTCACCGAGGCCTTAGCAGAATTTTTCATGTTCTTTAGAAATTATTTGTTTGTTCAAACAAATCATTCGTTTTAACATCGAAATTTGCATTAATTGAAAATTTAAAAACTCAGACGTCAACATCTTTAAATGTTCATAACATCTTCCAAAGATTAATTAGATTAAACTTACGTGGATCAAAAATTGCAATTATGAAGTACAACAAAAGATTTGCTAAGGCCTCGAGGTCATCATTGGTTAACGCTTCCCTCATGTATAGTGGTTTTCCGGGTTCAATTCCGGGCAGAGGCAGATTTTTTATTGTTCTTCAAAAATCTTTAAATGGTAATAAAATCTTCTAAAAATTAATTAGATTAGGCTCACGCTGAAAAATATTTTTCGAACAATTTTTCCAAAATATTAGAGATTTATATGTATGTATAAAATCTAGGTTGAGTATGAACTCTGGCATTGAAGCTTCTGCTTTGTTTTTTCACTTTTTACACTTTCTTTGTCTTCGTTTCTAGTATGCATAGTAACTATAATAAAACAAGCAGCAATTCAATTTACAATATAGCTTTGGCTACTTTAGAATCTTGTTAGAAATTTAAGCACCACAATCTTTTGTCTTATCAAAAGTCTTATGTTTTTTTTTCTTCATTACCAAGGTCATAATTTAATTAACTCTGACTTTGCACTGTGGTCTTAATATTCTTAAGAAATTCTTTTAATTTAAAAATTGTAATTTTCTTCAAAAAATTATTATTTTGATGTTATTAATTAAAATGTAAAAAAGTAAATGAAAAATTTCCAAAATTTTAAGTTTTGAGACTAGTGTCAATAAATTTTCAAGCCGCTAAAGTTAATTTTCGATCACTCGTTATTTTTTATTTAAATAACAATATTACACATTTTTATTAGCGAAAAAGGTCCTCTGTTCTATTAGCTTCTGGTAGGAAGCTTTCAACCATAGCTGATAAAAATGAGGATCTTATTCATTAATGAAAATTTATAATATTTTTATTAACAAAAAAAGAGCAAAAAGAGCAAATAAACATAAATTAACTCTGACATCTTCAACAGATGTTCTCTATTTGTTGAAAATATTCTTGAATTTGAATATTAGCATGAATTAGAAACTAGAGTGATTAAAAAAATTATTATTATCATTTTTAGGAAAATATAAATTCATGTATAGCCCTTGAATCGATTGAAGAACAAAGTTAGTAAATTATTCAACTCACACATTGATTTAACAACATTTATATAATTTTTAGTCATCCTAAATAATTAATAATTAATAATTAATATATTTTTAAATAGACTGATTAAAAATATCGCCATACATTGATATAAATACTGTCAATACTAGTGTAAAAATTTAAATCTGAAGCACACATCCAGGGTTTGTTATAAATCGTCCTAGAAAGCTTTTTATACTTTTCACAAGGCATCTAAAAAAAATATAAATTCTTTTTTTTTATTCAGGCACAAAATGTAGCACTTTTTTCATGATGCCTTATTGCTGTTCACTAGCAGAAACTGTACAAACAAAAATTTTCCATAATTTTTTAACCAATCGGAAGTTTTTTTAATATTTAAAAACTTGTATTTATTAATCCAAAAACCGATCGAAGATATTAACCGTTTTTAAATTTTATTTTTTTATTTTCGGATGCCAGTAAAAAAATGTATTTCCCTTGACTTAAACGATTCTATTATTTCTGCGTTTTCACTCCACCCATCAAAAAGTCAAAGATCGTCTAAAACTACAGAAAAAATATTGATTAATTAAAATTAAAATTAAAAGTCTTACACAAATTATTTGAAAAATGTAATGTGCTATCTCTCAAGTTACGTTAAAAATCGAATGAATAATCCCGAAAAATAAAATTCCTGAAAAGGAAAATATTCGGAATAGAAAATTGCCGAAAAACAAAAATCCCGAATAATAAAATTCCCGCAGTGTTTATAGTATTACCGAATTTGAAAATTCCTAAATAATGAAATTCATGACAGAAAATTGCCGAATTATAAAATATCCGACCCTGTGAGATTCTCGAAATTTGAACAATTAAAAAAATTGTTTATTGATAAATATTATATATTTAGTGAAAAGCAAGAATGATATACTTAAACAATGATTAGAAAAAAGATTGATCTTTAAAAAAAATTCTTTTACAAAATATATCATTATTGTATTTTTAATAAATAAATAATATTGATTGAAGAACAATTTTTTTAATTTTTCAAATTCAGGAATTTTCTAGTTTTTAGGATTGTACAATGTTGGATATTTTATAATTCGTCCAACTTTCTGTCGAGAATTTTATTTTTCAGGAATTTTCAAATTTGTTAGTATAACAAACTGTTCGGGATATTTCCAATCCAAGATTTTCATATTTCGGCAATTTTATTATTTGAAGAATGTTCTATTTTTAATATTTTCTTTTCCGGTAATTTTATTTTTCGGGATTTTTCAGTCGTCTCGGGAAATCCCGAAATATAAAATTCCCGACAAAAAAGAATCGAAATTGAAAATTCCCAAAATTATAAAATTACCGACAATTTAAAATCTCCGAAACTACAAAATTTCCAGGACGACTGAAAAAAGCCAAAATATAAGAATCCCGAATTCGAGAATTTCCGAAGAGTTTATAATATTACCGAATTTGAAAATTCTCGAATAATAAAATCTCAGGCAGTTTATCTTTTGATAATTTGAAAAATTTGAGAATTTTAGAACAATAATATTCTGGATAGAAAATTGCCAAATTATAAAATATCCGATACTAGTAAGTTGCCGAATTTGAAAAATTAAAAAATGGTTTTTCAAGAAATATTATTTATTAATTACCAATACAATAATGAAACATTCTAATCAAAGATTTTCTTTTTTTTAATTTGTTGAAATTATTATTTGATTTTTTGATTGTTGTTCCTAATAACAAAATAAATATTTAATAGAAAATAATTTTTTTCAAACTACGTCAATGTGGAATTTTATTATTTGGGAATTTAAAAATTCAGTAATATTATAAACTGTTCGGAAATGCCGACTTTAAAAATGTCCGAAATGTTTATAATATTACCGAATTCGAAAATTTCCCAATAATAAAATTCCCGACAGAAAATTTCCGCATGATACATTTTTTGAATTCAAACAATTAGAAGTTTTTAATAAATATTATTCATTTATGAAGAATACACTAATGAAATATTCAAACAACGATTAAAAAATGAAACAATGAACAAAATTTGTATTTGATCAAAGTATTCTATTATTATATTTTAATTGAATAAATAATATTGATTGAAAAAAATTTTTTTAATAATTTAAATTCGGGAATTTGCTAGTGTCTGAAATTTTACTGTCGAATATTTTGATATCGGCAATTTTAGGTCGCAGTTATTATTATTCGGTAATTTGAAAATTCGGTAATATTATAAACTTTCCGGAATTTCGTTATGGAAGAATTTTTAAATTCCAAAGTATTATAAACTGCGTGGAAATTGTATTATTCGGGAATTTTTCAATTTGGGATTTTTATACAATTAAAATTGTTAAATTTCGGGAATTTCACAATTGTGGGAGTTTTCTTTTTCGAATATTTCCTTTTTCCGGAATTTTACAGTGCCCGTAATTTTATTTTGCGGAACTTTTCGTTCGCCCCAAATTTTCGACATAAGAAAATTTCCGAATCTGAACAATTAAAAAGTTGTTTCAGTGATAAATAAAATACTTTCATTTATTACAAATAATTTTTATTTTGTTATTTATTTAATATTACAACAATTTTTTTATTGGATATATTCAGGAATTATCTATTATCGAGAATTTTTACATTCGGTAACATTATAAACTATCGGGAATTTTGTCATTCCGAATATTTTTTATTGTCTAAAATTTTAAAAATTTAGGAATTTCGTTTTTCCTAAATTTTCATTTTCGGAAATTTTACAGTGTTCGGAATTTTATTTTTTAGTCTGTGTTTGCCCAAAATCAGATCTCTGAGAATGAAAAGGTTTCAATGATTTTAAGAATTGAATTTATATTATGAAGTATATCTTATGAAAGAAAAAACATTATTATCAATACAAACATTTTTAATTTTCAAAAAACTAAGATTTTAACAATAGTTTTTGCAATTAAATTTTTTCTTATCGTCGCTTCTTACGAATTTTTACAAAATGATTAAATTTTTATAAATCATTGTTTATTTTTCCGGGAAAAACATACCCTTTAATTTTACTGTTTCCAATTCAAAAAATAGGTAAATAATATTTCAATATAATTATTTGTTTGAACAATATTTTCTCTCAAAAAAATGTTTCAACAATTTAAGCCATAAAAAAATTTGTTTTAAAATTGGAAAGAGTAGAGGTCTACATAATGTTTTCCCCGTAAAAATAAGTCATCAATTATTAAAATTCAACCAGTTTTCAAAAATTGGTAAAAAACGACAAGAAGAAGTTCAGTGGCAAAAAAATATTATTGAAATAAATTTTTTCGTAAGTTTCAAAATTTGTTCATTGAAAATAATGTCTCTTATTTGAAATGAAATCCTCAGTTACATTTTTTTGATTCTTAAAACGATAGAGAAACTATTTTTTCTTTTTTTTTTCTCAGACATCTGATTTTTGGTATAACAACTACCTTAATTAAACATCTCAATAAATTTGTGCAATTTTTCAATTTATTTGCAACTTGAGTGGATTATTAAGAAAATTAATTATTATATTACGAAGTTTTAAGTATTGGTGATCAACATTTTACAACTTTCTTATTGAAAATTCGACAAACCAATTTACATCACGCGTAAGATTGAGACGGAAAAGTTGCTTGATCGAGGTTAAAAAAAATTATTCTAGTCTCTTATCATTACACAACGAAACACCTTAACGTGCAAATCACGTTTGCTAAAGAAAGTATTCAAACGTTGCTATAAAAACCATTCGAGTAAAACATTTTCAACAGTCTTCGATTCGTCTTCGTAGAGAATTCGCAAGAATATGGATTCACACTTAATGGTAGGTTTCAATACATAAAAAAAATTTAAGGGCATGTAATACTTATCCGATTTCTACTTTACCGACATTTCTTTGGTATCATACAAATTTTAGACGAAATGAGATATAAAGCTAAAAGTTTGGGAAAATAGAGAAAAAGGGACTAAGAAAAGTTTATGTACTAATAAATTTTTATAACTAAAAAAAATTTGTTTGAACTTTTTTTAGTTTGTGTCGAAATTTATTAGTACACAAATGTTCATTAGTCCCTTTTCTTCAATTTCCCAAACTTACAGCTCAATATCTCCTTACGTATCGGATTGGTATAATAAAAAAAAAATGTTGGTAAAGTAGGAATCGGATAATTGTCACGAGACCTTAAGGGCATGTAATACCCAACCGATTCCTACCTTACCAACATTTTTTCGCAACAACACACGTCCAAACGAATTGAAATACTAAATTGAAGATTTGAGAAATTATGTAAAAGGTGGTAAGGAATGATTATACGTTTCTATTTATGGAAATACAAAAAAATCCACGAATCGAAAATTAATATTTTTTTTGGTAAGATGTTGCAAAAAAATTTCGGTTAAGTAGGAGTTAGATAAGTATTACATGGCCCTGAAAGGTGAAATAATTATTCAATCTGTCAGCGATTTCAGAAACGATGATTGATAATATCAATCAGAAGAAATGAATTTTATATTTTAATGGGTTATATATTTTTCCAACTAGATAATTAACTATAGCTTGAATAAAATTATTATTGTTAATTGTACAACATTCTTGTATGTAGACGATCAAGCCGTTGTATTTTTGATCAAAAATACCAATTTACGATGAAGAATATTAACATAACCTAAAAAAGTTAAAAAGTTGTGCGTTTTCTTTGATATTTAATTTTTTCAATTAAAAATACCAATTCCGGACGAAACACACTAACATATTCAAAAATTCATGAAAGATTATAAATCTTGTTGAAATTATAATGATTTTTGTTTTAAAATAATAATTTTTTGTATGAACTTTTTTTAAAATTTCTCAACTTATAAATTAATTTTAAACCTTTTGAAAATTTATGAAATTCTCTTAATATTATACGAATTTTTTTTTATAAAACTTCGTTATCTTGCTAACTGAAAATGTTTGCTTTAAAATCGTCCACATTCTTTTTCGGAATTTGAGAAAATAATAAGAAATGTTTACAAATCTTTGTCAGTTTTTTCTTAAATTTTTTTTTAACTAAAAAAATCAGGTTTAATTTTCCTAGGAATTTTAGGAATATTTTTCTGTCGTCATAACTTTCAAAATCTTTAAAAAGAATTCAAATTTGTATTTCCAAATATTAAAAAATGTACGTTTTCTTTAAACTTCTTCAAAATGTTTTCAAATTTAAATTAATTTTTGGTGTTTTTAAAACTTCTTAATGTCTCTTAAACTTGATCGGATTTTTTTAAATGAAATTCTGTAATCTTGCTAATTGTAAAATTTTATTTTAAAATCGTCGATATTCTTTTTTAAAATTTTTGGAAATAATTTAGAAGTTTTTGTAATCTTCGTCAATTTTCTCTTAAAAAATTAGCCTTAAATCTTCCAAATTTGTTGCGACGTTTGTAGCAATATTTTGAAATATTTTAAAAGTTTTTGAAATTTTCTTTAAAAATTAATTTTTCAAAATAAAAAAAAATGTTTCCAGGAATCTCAAGAAATGTTTCTTATTTTCTTGAAGCCTTTCATACTTCTTAAAAAGTTTCGACAATTTTGTCGAAATCTTCAAAAATTTACATTTTGTTTTGAATTTTTGTGAATCTTTTCAAATTTGAAATTATTTTTTTTAAATTTCCAAAACATTGAAACCTTCGAAATATCTTGAAATTCGGAAAAATCAAAAAATGCCTTCAAATCTTTTAGATTCTGTTTTGACTATTTTGGAAACCTTTAAAATGTTTTGAAGTCTCTTAAATATTTTCATAAAATTAATTTTCCACAATCGTTTTCGAAATTTTAGGAAAGAATTTAAGATGTTTTGAAATCTTTTTTAATTTTCTCCTAAAAATCATTTTTTTAAATAAACAATCCGTGTAAATTTTGTCAGGAATATTCGGCAATTTTTCATTGTCTTATATACCTTTCAAAATCTGTAAGAAGCTTCCAAATTTTTATTTCCAAATATTCAAAAACGTACGCATTTTCAAATTTTGTTGAAATGCATTCAAGTTTTAAGTTAATGTAGAATCTTGTTAAAATTTATAAATTTCTTTGTTGAAAATTCAATTTTTTGTTTCGTTCGAAGTTAATTATTTGAACTGAAAATTTAACTGTTATATTTTTAGTTGAAAATTAATCGTTTTGTTTGAAAATTCATGTATTTCGTTGAAAATTAGTTCTTTTTTGTTTGTTTGTACAGAACTGAGCTTCTTTCTTGAAGATTCATCTTTTAGCTTAAAAATTCAATAATTTGTTAGCCATTTTTTCCCTCTTTTGACTGAAAAATCTTCATTAGTTGAAAATTCGACTCATGTTCAAAAGTTGTTTCTTTTTGGTTCAATTTATCTGTTTTTGATCAAAAACTAAAATATTTTTTGGTTGAAATATCGAATACGATATTTTGCTTGAAAATTAATTTTTTTTTTCGAAGATTCAGAATTTTAATTGAAAATTCATCTCCGTGGTTATGAAATGAGGTATTTTGTTAAACATTCGCGTTTTCTTGGACTAAAAATTAATTTTATTTATTGAAAATTTTACTATTCCAGTTAGAAATTTAACAATTTTGTTGACATTTTTATAAAACATTGAACATTTGAACATTTTTTGTTCAGCTTTTGGTTTAAAATTTAACTATTCCAATTAAAGATTCATCATTTTAGTCAACAATTTATCTTTTTGATTTGAAAATGTAACTACTGCGTTCAAAATTACTTTTTTTTTGTTGAAAGTTCTTTTTTCAACTGAAAGAGTAACTATTTTGATTGAATATTCTATCATTTTAATTGAAAATGCGTCTCTGTGATTGAACAGTAATTCATTTTTTAACTGAAAATTTACCTATTCAATTTTTGGTTCAAAATTTATCTTTTTTAGTTGAAAATCCATATATTTTGATGAAAATTCAACTATTCCAGTTGAAGATTCATCATTTTAGTTAAAAATTCGTGTTTTTTATTCAAAATTCAACTATTTCAGTTGAAGATCCATCATTTTAGTTGAAAATTCATCAGTTTGGTTGAAAATTATTTTTTTTTACTGACAATTCAGCTATTCCATTTACGGTTGAAAACTGATCGACTTTAGTTGAAAATTCAACTATTTGGTTAAAATTTGTCTTTTTTAGTTAAAAATTCATGTCTTTTATTGAAGAATCGGGTTTTTGGCAAAAAATTAATCTTCTTGTTTGGAAATTTATATTTTTTTAGCAGTCAATCTTTTTAGTTGAAAATGAATCTTTTTTGTTGAAAATTCAATTATTCCAGTTGAGGATTCATCATTTCAGTCAAAAATTCATCTTTTTTTGTTTAATAGTTAACTATTCCAGTTGAAGATTTATAATTGTAGTTGAAAATTCATCAGTTTGGCTGAAAAAAATTTTCACTGACAATTTAACTATTCTATTTTTGGTTGGAAATTGATCTTTTTTAGTTCAAAATTAAACTATTTGGTTGGAAAGTTTTCTTTTCTACTGGAAAAGTTAACTATTTCGTTGAAAATTCATGTCTTTCATTAAAAAATCGTGTTTTTGGTAGAAAATTAATCTTCGTGTTTGAAAATTCATCTTTTTGGTTGAAAATTCAACTTTTTGGTTGAGCATTAAAGTATTCCAGTTAAATGTTTATCATTTATTCGAAAATTCACCTTTTTGATTAAAAATAAAACTACTTGGTTCAAAATTAAACTCGTTTGTTATAAGTTCATCTCTTTCGATAAAAATTTAACTAGTTTGTTGAAAATTCGTTTGATTTTTCTTCGAAAATTAATTTTTTTCGAATGAAAGTTAAACTGTTCCATCTTTGGTTGACCATTAATCTTTTTGGCTGAGAAAAAGTTCATCTTTTTGGATAAAAATTCATATCTATTTCAGTTAAAGAATTTCTCTTGAAAAATTTGAGATAGTTTATCCATTAATCTGAATTTTCGCTTGAACCTCAAAAATTTGAAAGTTACAAGAAAACTTAACACATTATATCCAGAGTTTTTGATTGAAATAGTAAAAAAAAAGTTTGTTTTCACATTTCCGCCTAATTATAACTAAAAAGAATCTCCTTAGCCTCTGAAAATTATCACCAACAATTTTTGAGTTGAAACCTTTTCATTTAAAAAATGTATAAAATTTGAGAATATTTCATCGCTAATATTGTAAAATATTTAACTTTCTACATAGTATAGTATATAATCTTTATAGGTTAGTTTAAATATTGAAAATGTATTTTTCAATTTTAATCGAGTTTATAAAATTAATATTTTTCGTAGCCAAGCCAACGTCAACAATTCATAACCATTTCTAAAAATTTGACCTTATATATAGTTGATATGCAATGCTTTTTTTTAAGATTGTGTTTTGGAAAATTTATTTAAAATAACTTCGACTACGTGGATTCCATGTTATGTTTCTTGAACTCAACAAATTAAATTTTTTATAACAAAATGCTGGACACCTTTCATACATTGATTATTATTATTGAATATATATTATTTAGATGATCTTACATTTCTCATAATCCTGAAGTTTGCAGACTCTTTTTTAAAATGGCGAAAAAATAATTAAAGCTTCATCAAATTACGAACACGGGTCTCCCGACAACAAGAGTTTCAAATTGTTTAGAGTAATTTCGAAATGGTTCGAGAAATAATCGAAAATGGCGCCATGCGCTTTTTAATAATTGGATACGATCGGATTAATAAACTTTTCTTTTTTTCTTAGATGATCTTTGGATTGTTGGTGGGTTGCATTTGCAGCTGCATGGCTGGCGTAATTCCAGCAGTTCCAGTTGCACCTGCAGCAATTGCATATTCAAAAGCAGTTCCATACGACGTGCCACCTCACACTTCTAGGATTGATATCAGCACGAAATCTCTGGCTGCACCAATAATTGCTGCCCCAATTGTTGCTTCTGCAGCTGCACCTTTCATAAGTGGTTATCCAGCTGCAGCTGTATCTGCACCAATTTTGTCGGCACCTGGATTTATTCAACCAACTTATGGCAACCTGGTTGCACCCTTTGCACCTGCTTATAGTCCTGCTATTTTTGGTTAAAAGAAATTTGGTTTTTTGATATTGTATTATAGACCCCTTGCCAATATTAATGTGTAAATTTGAAAATAAAGACATCTTAGCTAATTGTGGTTGTCATTGTTATTGTTGACCAACTCAGGAAGGACATCCTTACCTGTTGGCAAAGAAGCTCACCGGCGCGAAGAGGATTCATTCAGAGGTTACATGAACGTTGGATCAATATGCACCTGGAATGTGTTCATAAAACGCCTCAGTATTTATGAGGTCAGGTATCCTTTTTGCGCAAAAACGGATACGAAGCTCTTTATCGGCAAGAAGAAAAGCACTAGACTTCAAAAGCGAAACAACGCCTTGAACGTCGAGTAAAGTGGATTTAGGAAAATTCCACCTTTTCTTCTCATCCTTCTCGTCTGTTCAATAAAACGTCACGTGCCGTTAAAAAACCACCTAGTCGAGAACAGATTTAAGTCTTCTGGGAGCAATTATATGGAGATACTTATCAGCTAAACGAAGAGGCTTCAGATATATCACTCTTTCGTAACTTTTGCCAAAAGCAAAGGTTACAAGGTCCAGAGGAAGAGTGTCCACGAATGACTGCTGAAGAAGTTAAGAAAGTTATCGCTAGAACTCTAAAAACTTTTCAGCGCCAGGGCCAAATAAAATCAACAAATTTTGGTGAAAGAAGTTCACTTCTACGCACCAACACCTAGCTCGTATATTTACTACTTTCTTAAACGGAGAACAACCCATCCCGTAGTGGCTAGTGGAAGGACGTGCGTACTGATCCCTAAGACCAGAGATTTGTCGAAGCCAAAGAATTACAGGCCCATGGCTTATTCAAATACTAGCTACAAGCTATTCACTGGCATTCTTAAAGAGAGGATATTAACATCTATCGCGAGCCGGTATGGAGTGCAATAGTTGAACAACGTGGATGCAAGAGAGGGCTGACCTGTTAATAGACATGTGTATTACCCAGGACTCGATCAAGTATTGACGCAATCTGTACATGGCTTGGATTGACTACCATAAGAAATTCGATAACACGAACCATGACCTATTTATTAAGCTCCTTGAGTGCCTGGAGGTGCATCCAAAAATAGTGAGATGCATAAAAGTGCTTATGCTTTTGTGGCGGACAAGATTTGGCATAACATCTGACAAAAGACAAGTGACTACCAGCTACATCACATATAAGAGGGGATACTTTTCTGCATCTCCCTCTTATCTCTATCTATTGTGCTCCGAGACAAAAGCTCTGGATACCTATGTGGCCCGCCAAACAGAAGAGAATATAAGGTCAACCACCTTTTATACATGGGCGACCTTAAACTCTTTGCTTCTTCAAAAGAGGACCTTAACATACTTGTGGTGGTGGTGAATAGGTACTCTCAAGCGTTTGGCATAAGCTTTGAACTGGACAATTGTGCCTGCGTCCACCTACACCAAGGAAGACTAGAAACTACATCATCGTGTGCCGATCAGGATGTTCAACTCATAGGCGGGAATACCATTCAACATCTTGGTATACATATCTTGAAATACCGCAAGCGGAAACCCAAAATGTGCGTGTGTTAAAAACGGCCCTTGCAAAAAGGTATCAACAAATTCTCAGGAAAATTTGGGCTTCCAAATTATCTGGAAAGAATAAGATCCAGGCGACCAATATGCTGGCCGTTCCTATATTGCTCTACACGGTTGGTGTAGTAAAATTGAACGTCTATGAGTTGAAGCAACTTGACAGAAGCACACGCATGATGCTGACAATCCATCGAAGTCATCATTCTAGATTCTCCGTACCTAAATAATAAATAATAAAGGACGTAGAGGCTTGCTAAGCTTGGAATGTCCTCATCGAAGAACGGTTCTGGCTACAGCCAGCTCAGTTCTAAATAGCACAGATGCTCTGATGCGACTAGTACATCAACATGAAGTCATCAATGCTGCGACACATGACCTAGAATCACTAACAGTTTTGATGCTGAAAAGTCGTGTACAGGAAGCAGAACATTCGCTTCTACTAAGAGAACAAGCCCCTTTGTGGTAAATTCTACGGCATCATACGTAGAGAAGAGCTATCAATAGGTCTGTCCAACATGTTTCTCAAGTCTGCTGGATTGAGATCGTAGACTGAGGGATTTCTTTTTGCCTTTCAAGATGGCGTTAGAGATACCTCAGTTTACCGCGAGTGCATAATGAATGTACCTGTAGGCGATACCAACTGCCGAGCGTGCAAAAAAAGCCACAAACACTTTGACATGTTCTCAGTAGATGCTCGAAGTATGCATGCTACGGGTACATAAAGAGACACAATCTGGCTCTAAAAGTGTTATATTACCATCTTCAGCACTTCTATGGTGTCGATCTATTGCCAGCCTTGTCATACGCCCAGGATGAACTTGAGTCCGTTGTGGAGAATGATTAGTGTAAGATCTTCTGGAATTTCTCATTCTACAAGGCTCAATGTCTCAGTACTACAAAGCCTGATATTGTCCTCCAAGATCTAAAGACGAAGATCATTTACGTGATCGAATTCCCGGGACCAGCCGATGGCAATATCATGGGAAAGAAGGAACAAAAACGGGCGAAATATCAAGCACTTCTTTTCAAGCTGAGCAGGCTATACCAAGGCTACAAATTCCATCTTGTAGTTCTCATAATCGGCTATCTTGCCCGGCTTGCCAGATTCAGGCTCAGTCCATCGCGAGCTGGATGCAAAAGGCTGTTCTTCTGGGATCACTTCATCTGGTCCGTCAACAATGTTCCTCATAACATTCCACAAAGATTGGTAGCTCTAAAAAAGTATCCAGAGTCATATAAAATTTGTTGACTAAAAAGGTACAATTTAGGCTAGTGTGCTAATTTCGATTCGAGAATCATTTTTTCACCTTATAAAATGAATCACCATAATGTTAAGGCATGCATTGCAAAATTTTTGTTTTGGTCAAATTCACTCTAAGGGATTGAAATTACCGCGAAAATTTGGCTTTTTTTATTTGATTTAATGACTTTACAATTCGTTCGAGAAAAAGTTTTAGGATATAAGTTACTACTTCGTCTAATGAGGTCTATCAATTAGTGAAAGATTATTCGGTTACTTAATCAATGAGAGAAAATTTATTAACGAAAAACTAATATGTTTTAAAAAATTAAAAAATTACGAAACTTTGGGGATATGTAGAGCATGTACAGGTGTTAGGGTAGTCCAAAAAAAGACTTCATTTTTTCTGAAATGTACCTTATTCGAATTTTAAAAATATATTCAGGGGTCTCTTAAGCTAATTTTTAAAAAATTGTCCTTTAGAAATATATTATTTTACATTGAAATACATCAATTTTTTCATTTTCAGTGAAATACATCACCCAGATATTTGACAGAATTGAAAAAATATATATTTAGTGGTCTCTCGAGATCATTTTTGTGAAATATAGTATTTTTTTGATTTGTCGCTATTAATGGATTATTTTACTTTGGAATAGAAAATACTAAAATGCATGTTTGCCAAAGTGAAGGAATCCATTACCAGATAAAAAAAGCAATACTTTGCAAAAATGGATTGAAAATTTGTCGAAAGTCTGGGTAATGTATTTCACTGAAATTAAGGTAAAATAATCAATTAACAACGACAGTTGAAATAAAATAGGCATTTTTCGCTTAAAGGAACAATTTGCAGTGGAGCCTTCCTAGGAAAAAAGAGCCAAAAATCTATTTTTTTATTTTATTTTATAACTTACAAACCGTGAGAGTTAGAGGAAAAGCTTCGAAACGAAAGCTCCTTCTTTTATTTATGAAGACAACTAAATAGTGAGAGATTCTTTGGCTTTTTAAACAATCAGGAAAATGTTATTAACAAATAAACTAATTTTTTTTTAAATAAAAAAATCCGAAACTTTGTTGATATGTAGCAATTTGTATAGTAGGTAAACAATAACAAAATTTTATTGTTGAAGTTTGCAAAACGCTATCCCGTAAAGTTGTTCCCTTTAGTGAAAAAATTGTGCCATGCTTGTTCTTTTACTTAAAAAAAATTGTTTAGAGATTCCGCTAGTCCGTTTTCGGCCTGAAAATTAGTGTTCTAAGTTTTCAATTTGTTTGAATAAAAATTTGCTGCTAACAAATTCTTTCACTCGAAAAAGTATTTGTTATTTATTGAGCAATCAGCTCTTAATTTTATTTAAAAAATTTCCGAAATTATAATCGGACACATAAGAATTTTTTCTTCGAATGATATGCTTATCGATTTCATCAAATAGTCAGTTGTTGTAAATTAGGCTTGATATCAATAAGAAGAGAAGCTTTTTTGCCTCTATTATTTTAATTCTGATACAATTTTGACATGATTAATCATCATTGATTCATATATAATTAACTTTTTGTTGATAACTTTTGTTTTGTTGTTTATACAACTTGAAAATCTTTCACTATTTGATAGATCTAATAAAAAAAGTTTCTTTTGTATAACAACTTTCCTTCCAACTCTCAAGGCTTGTAAGTTATGAAATAAAATCGAAAAAGTGTTTGATTAAGCCAAATGCACACTGTTTTTAAAAAAGTTGTATAAGTCGAACCACAAACCAAAGGAACATGTTATAATTTCGGTTTCATGGAAAAGAAAAAGGTTTCGTGGTGTTTGAAACGTTCAAAAATCGCAAAAAAATCCAGAAACGCAAAATTTCTAAATCACTAAATAATATTTTTCCGAAGAATCAAAATAATAACATGTTTCTCCTTTTTCAAGCTGAAGAAATTTAAGTTCGACCTATTAAACTTTTTTCGAAATGTGTGCATATGATTCAATCCGAAAAAACCCTTTTTTTGGACATTTACTTGCACTTTTCTCGGATGCCAACTATATTTCAATTTTTCAAAAGAATTTATCAGTTCTGAGAACAAATAGTGATTTTCGATAACTAATACAAACCAAAAAATTATTTAATCTAACGAAAGCGTTCATTTTTAAGGAAATGTATAGTCTGACATTATAATTGAATGAGTAAAAACCCATATGACACAAAAACCCCTCTCAATCAATTTATTTCATAAGAATTTAATATCTTCATGTTACTTGGGGGAGGAACCCTTACATCGCATTCAAATGTTTAACACAAAGGATTGGAAAATATATCTTTTCAACTGAAATTGAGAACACTGTTTTTTTTTCCTGGAACAAATTTTTATTTCAAACTTTTTCCATTGAAATTCAGGACAATGTTCTTCTTCTTGGAACGAATTGTTATTTAAATCCCGCACTATACTGGGTGTTTTTTTTAACATGATACATCGAAATATCTCAGAAAATACGCATCCTATGAAAAATTATCCGTAAGAAACACTTTTTATTTTCGAGGGGGAGAATCGACTTTGAACAAATTTACCTCCCCCCAGGAGGCTGGGGGAGAGGGTAACTTTGTAATTTCAAATGGGAACCCCAATTTTTGTATCACGGATTCAGATTCTCCTTTATGAAATACGTAAGTTTTATTGGACATTTTTTTTTCGATTCGCGCCCCTCTCCTGCCTCCTGCTCCCCTAGGAGGGAAGGGTACATTTTTTTCAAAGTCGCTTTTCCCCCTCGAAAATAAACAGTTTTTATTACGGATATTTTTTTATAGGATGTGTATTTTTTGAGATATTTCGATGTATTAAGTTAAGAAAAACACCCAGCATACAGATAAAAATCTATTAAATATTATTATTTTATAATGAAATAGATTTATTTTATTTGAAACTTCAATATATACATTTTTTTTTAATTTCGAAAGATAAAAAGGATACCCTGTAAAAAAAATTTTAAAATCGCAACACCGCACCAGCGGCAAAATTACTACGTATGACGCTGGAAAAATTTGGAGCTAAAAAAATAATTTTAGATAATTTAATTATCCTAAATCAATAATATGTCCTACAATTATGTAAATAATTTTTTTTTTACGGAATTCATTTACGAGTTTCATTAGTCTTCCTGAAAATTGAAAAATAAAAAGAAAGATGAATTTTCAATCCAAAAGCGATAAATCTTCTGTCAAAAAAGACAACTTTTCGACAAAGAAATTGAATTTTTGAACAAGAGAGATGACTTTTTAACAACAAATTAGTTGAATTTCCAACAAAATAGTTAAATATTTAACCGCACACCCTTTGTACAGATGGGTAGTCCAAATTTTTTTTTCTTCGAATTTTCATTCATATCGCGCCAAATTTGTTCGAAAACGCAGAAAAACAAATGCGTTTTTTTGTTGTTGAAAAAATGGTAGTTAGAGGTTTTGCAAGCTCCATGAAGTTTAACACGAATTTCCCATAAAAAAAATAAATTTTTGTAACTTTCACTCAGAATCATCAATATTAGGTAAAGCGAGTTGAAGCTCAACACGTTCCTTCACAATGAGCCATAAAATACGAATAAAAAATTACTTCATAAATATCACCCCCATAAGTCTGTTTTACACAGTCCCAAAAAAACCCCATGAGTGAAAAATTGGGTTTCGCAAAATTTTGGCGCTAATTATGATTTTTTTTCGATTTCTTTAATACTAATCGTTTCTAGTGCATTAAATATTACTTTATACTGATAATTAGATTTTTGAAACCATTGTTTAAACAATTTATTATTTTGTACAGTATTTTTATCTTAGAAGAGTAAGAAAGTTTCATTTTTCCGAATTTTTCAATTTTTCAGTTGAAGCTAGGCAATAATAAATAATATTCAACAGAAATAATTCTTTGAGCCATTTATTATTATTTATAACGATATTCTCTTAGAGTAATATTCTCTTTAAATAATGATAGAAAATTACGATTTTTTCTGAAATTTTTAACTTTGCTTTGGCTTTTTAGTTGAGAAAAAAAAATTACTAGGCATTGAAAAGAATTATTTTTCAAGCAATTATCATTGTTTATAATTATCTTGTCCTATATTAGTTCTAGATAGTTGCGGTTTTTTCAGAAACTTTTCCACTTTTTGTCAACTTCTCACTTAGAGAGAGGTAAAAATTGATGAAAATTTGAACAAATAATTATTTAAACAATTTATTATTGTTTAGTACTATCTTATTTGATAATATTGCTAGATAGTAGCGGTTTTTTCTGAAATTTTAAACTTTTTGTCAACATAGAGGGAGGTTTATGAAGACCTAAATTTTCAAATATACTTTTTTGACTTTTTTTTAGTTCACAGATTCCAAAAATAAAATTTTACCTTGTTGATATGAGAAAATATTTTTACATTCTCTTCATAATAAGAAGGTATTGGTTTTATGTGAAAACTGACTTTTGAAACACTACTCGGATTGGATTGTGCTTTGGCACACTTTTTAAGGGTGTAAAAAGAAAGGACGAGTTTGTTCACCAGCTATTTTCGATAGCAAAAATTCAAAAAGTTAAGCATTTTCAAAATTTTTGCAAACATTTTTTTTGTCTAAATTCAGAAATTCTATGTACGGCTATACGTAGTACTTGAAAATTCAAATAATTTATCCTCTCGACTTTTTGTTAAAAAAAAGAAAATTGTCAGTTATAGCATTTTCAAAATCCAAAAAAATAAACGAAAATTAACATTTTAAACCAAAAAACGCACGATATGAAAAAAAGTAGAAAAAAACGTTTCTTTTTCAAAGCCCTACAAGATTATCACAACAGTTTTTTCAGTTTTCTCGAAAAATCGAAAATTCAAATTTTGATCGCAAAAAAATAACGAAAAATAAAAAATTCTATTTTGCGGTGAAAATATTCAAGATAAGAAAAATATGAGAAGGCCAAAATCATTTATCCAAGAAAGATCTCTAAATTTTGTATCGATCATTTTTTGATAGGATGCGCAGTTTTTGTTTTATTCGTAAAAAACATTGAAAATAAAAAATTAAATTTTTGGACAAACGTCACAAGCTATGAAAAAAATGATGAGAAAAAGTTGTTCATCCCAAAAAGAGCTACAAATTTTGCAATAATTAATTTTTTATAAGATGCGTAGTTTTTGTTTTATTCGTAAAAAACAACATTAAAAATGAAAAAAATAAAATTTTGGACAAACGACACAAGCTATTAAAGAAATGAATAGATAAAAGTTGCTTTCCCAAAAAAGAGTGAAAAATAATCCAAATTTTTCATCAATAATTTTTTGATAGGACGCGTAGTTTATATTTCAATCGTAAAAAATAAGATTAAAATTAAAAAAATTAAATTTTTGGAACAACTACACTAGAGACGAAAAAAATGAAAAGACAAATTTGTTATAAACTTTTGTTATAAAAATATACCAAAGATAAAAAAATTAACTTTTTGGAAAAAGGACACAAGCTACAATAACATTTTATTGAACAAAATTTTTCGCCTCAATTATAGCTTAGAACCACCTTACGCTAGAATGCATATTTTTAGTTTATATAGTAAAAGATAACATTGAAAATAAAAATAAAAATTTATTGAGAAACGAAACAAGTTGCAATAAAATGTTTGATAACAATTTATTTTTTAATATGATGCGTACTTTTTTTAAATTAAAAAACAAGACAATGAAAATACTTTTGTTGCAATACCAATGCATATTATGAATTGTAATAAAATATATATTTATTGAAATGATACATTTTTCAGGGCAGCTGAGAAACAAAATTATTGCGAAATAAGGAGCAAATATTAAAATAACCATGAAAAGTAAAATTTGTACTTTATTTTGTAATATCTCAATAAGCAGCCGCAGATCGAGATACAGATATAAATATAATATACAGTCCAGCGTTGGACACAAAATTGTGAACACATCATAAATATTTTAAGTCTGGTTACTTTCTAAGATGATTTCATGAATTTATTATTCAATTTATTTATACGCGTACATTATAATTTCAAAATTATTCTTATTTAATGTAATGTTATGTTTTTTTATCTCGAATAAAGATACTTGTAATAATAAAAAGAAGCCACATAGGCAAGTGTGGATTGAAGAGCTATTGTATTACCTCTCATGAATCGTTATTGAAAACAATATAAAAATATTATTATAGAAGCTTTTAATAAAACTATTCTTTTGGGACATATTCCTAAAGATATCTAAAAAAAATTAATAATAATAAAAGCAGCTACAATATTGTTATATTGATTCAAATATTACCACCAGGAGATCATACCTATCAGCACTAAAAATGTACAAACAACACTATGCAAATAATTATTCAGATAAAATGAAATAATAATTAAAATGATTTTAATACAAAATTTAGCGCGTGCGTATGATATTCCAGTACCCACAAAAGGGGCTAATCGCATAGATAGTACAAGAAAAAATATTCGCCGTTTTTTCTTGGCGGGGATTCATCACCGCGAATCTTGATAAAGTGCAATTTCCCCTTTAGTAAAATCTTATATTCCACTGGCCTTGTGGAAAGGCAATTCAGAAATTCATGAAAAACGCACCCTGCTTCGTCTTCAATTTTATGAGCATAACTCCTTTGTTCTTAGAAACTCGTCTATCATTCTCCTTGTCTGAGGATCCAGGGAATAAATAAGATGAACCTGTCAGCTCTTCACCATAAGATTATTCTGGTGCTACCCACTACAGTTTTAGTGTTTTTTTTTGGTTTTAAACAACATGTGATCTGTCGCATGGAACATACATTCTAGAAATATTTTATGCAGCCAATGTCTTTTTAGTCTCCTCTCTTCCAGTCAGAAGCAGGATGTACTTCAAGGTTGTGAATCTTGTTTCTGTACCTATACGTTAAGAAAGGTTGAACTGGTTCGAATTCCAGAGCTCAGATTATACGTATGTACATTATACGTACCCTCACTAGAACGAGTCGGGATGCTTTGTTGCTAATTGAAGTGTCATTCCATACTAGGGCGTAGCGTAAAAGGCAAATTTAAAAAAATGAATGAGTTAGGGGGCCTATTCTTTTTCTTTTTATTTAAAAATCAACTGTGTAATATTTGGTCCCGATCGAAAAAAAAACAAGTTATGAGGAATTTTAAACTTAAGATCGAAAAGAAATCTATTTTATGATGAATAATTTTATGCAAAATGAGTATGACCCAGGCGGAAATATTATGTATAGTTTATATATAGTGTGAAGTATTATATATAATATTCATTTGTTTTATATGAAAAATGTATAGAACAAATTAATATTATATATAATATTTCAAACTATATATAAACTATATATAATATTCCCGCCTGGGGAAAAAGATTCACAATTAAAAAAACAGAATTCCAAACTATGTCACTTTTCGGCTCATTAGAGACAAAAATGACCAAATGAAAAAAGAGGGAGAAAAAGAGAGAAAAAAAAAGAGAAAAAGTCAACCAAAAACCAACCTCTCACTTTTTCTTTTCTCCGTCCTTTTTATACTACCAGGGAACCAGCATGTTTCGGGACCAATTTAGACCCCCTCATCAGGGATAATTTATAGGAAAACTACAAGGTCTAATTAAAAAATATGCCCGCCGCGCGGGCACCTTCTCATTGCGCGCTACGCGCGCGGCTCGTAAGTTTGAGCGCGCCTAGGGCGCGCGACTGTTGGTTCTCGCGCTTCGCGCTCGAGAATATATTTATCTCAC
>JAABKJ010006456.1:0-21954 GCA_011634705.1 Andricus grossulariae
TCAATCTAAAATATCTATACCTTAAACCTATATACCTATCTACCGTTCACCTATATACCCATCCACACATCACTACTATCCAACCGAGCAATTCATGCCTACGCCGAAAGGGAAACGGCTTAATGATACAATAATAATAACAATAGTAGGTCTAATGAGACTAAAAAAGTGTCCACACGAAATTTCTCATACACCCCGAAATCTGATTTTATGGTGAAACCCCCGTTTTTTGCTAGGTGCATGCAGATCATAATTCTGAACGCCGCCATTTTATATTCGATTTGAACATTTTTCTTTCTTTTGAAAGTAGAAAAAACACTTCTGATCATACATTGTTCATTTTACCACGGTCAAAAATCACAGATTTGCAATCTGGAATATTTCAAAGTTTCTCATTTTTGTATACGATTTCATATTTTTCACTACTAGAGCTTCAGTAAACTGTTCAGTAGCTGTTTACACAAAAGGTGGAGCAAGAGTGAATGAGCATGTGCGGGGTAAAATTATGATCATAATCGTACTTTGCACATGCGCATTCGCATTGGCTCGTGTACAATTATGGCCGAGTCAGCCTAACCTTAAATTTTAGACGTGATAAATTTGTGAATTATATCTTTGTTACATGAAATATCGTATGCACCCGCGTCGAGAGTATGTATCTTTCTATAAGCATACGGTTTACGTGTAAACCGTAATGCATGATGACTTTGTGATGCTCTCCACCTAAGATTATTGCCAGAGAGATTGATCAGCTAAGTGTATCGGAGCGGTGTTGTGAAATGAATGTATTGTTTGAATAAACAACACGCAATATCTAGATTGATCTTAAATTTATCTTCTCTCCTACATGTACGTTACTTACACGTACCATATGAATTTCTAGATCCCAGTAGTATAACGAGATTAGCTATGAACGAGTTACGCTTACAACAAAAGGGATTTTGCTGGGTGACGTAATAATGAGAAACTTATATTGAGAGATGTCTGGAGAATTTCAGATGACGTGATGTAATATGTAACGTAGCGAGGCCAGACTTGAGAGCTGAGTTGACTGAAGAAAATCAACACTTCAAAACTGTCACACTCATGTACCGCATTATCCGATCTCCTGTTTTCTGCTGCACCCTGAGTATATTTTAGGTCCAAGTTTGGTCCAATGGCGTAAGCAAGAGAAATATTAGTTCTCTTCTATTAAACGAAGAGAACTTCTCCTGTTATTAAAGTAAACTCTAGGAAATGACTAAAGCAAATATAACTTTAATAATAATCTATAAAATAACATCAACTTTAATAAAAGTTTACTATGTTCAGACTCAATATAAAATATCGAGAGATTCTATGTGAAATTGTAACAGCGCTTCCTTCAAAATAAATGAAACATTAAATAAAGTGTCCTTCATATTCTACCAATAAGAAATGTTTGAGTTTGATTTTGATTTTGCAAAAAAAAATACTCTAAAAAGTTTATATAAGCATTACATCCATCCAGGAAATAAAAGGGAGACAAAATAATGAAATTTTCGATTTCCGCGGGAAATATTCTATAAATTCCTCTATCGGTTCTGTCAAAGTTTTAGAGATTTTCTGTGATATTCGATAATACGTGTTTCCGTCTGCTTCGAGCTTCGACGCCGATGAACAAAAATAACTGGCGATGGTGTGGTCGAAGGAATTCCGGGGATTTGTCCGCGACTTATCTAGAATCAATCCAGTTTTCACAGTCACCCCTCTCATTCATGAGATCCGGATTTTTTCTTTCCTTTTAGATTCAATATTAGATTTTCCTTTATAATAATACTACGGATAATATTAAATGAAACAATTTTCAGGCAAAGGTGTCAAGAGGCGCCATGCATTTTTTTACACACTAAATTTATGATAATGAAACAACTTCATACTGGGATACAGAAAGCTGTACAGAGCCATTCTTAGTCATTACACATTTTTTACTTTTCAATATATTTGGACAAACTTAAAAAGAGTGTTCTTCATATTTCAGGAAAATTTTCTATACACGGAAATGTTTCCAAAAACATACTTTGGAACATTTTACATAGATGTTTGAATATAAGAGAGGCAGCTGACGCTCTTTCCATAGAAGGAACTTGAAACTACTCAACTTGGTAAATTTCGTTTTACAATTCGGATGAAGTTTTCGCGATCGCAGGTAAATTTTGATGCAAGATAGAAGCTCCTGGAAAAGGGTAGGCTGGGACACATCTATTGATAAATTGGCAAAGTTGCGGAATATTGAATGCTGCCAACCACCAGAATTCTCCAGGGCATCCTGACGCCGAGAAGAACATAGGTGGGTTCCTCGGCAAGGTGGCTGCATAACTACACACATATGTGCCTCTAAACACACGTGTGCTTCTTACATGCCAATGTAAAATCGATAACTTTGTTTGAATAAGAGAAATTAAATAAAATAAAAAATAGCAGCATCTCTATAGAGAGATTTTCCGAAAAATGACACCAGTATGTATGGTACCATATCTATGGTACGTAAATAAAAATGCATTCAGCTGAAATTTTTTTTTTCAAATATGCCTACAGTAATAGATTTTTTAAAGGCTTCAGTTACGAACTGAAAAGAGCTTCAGTAAAAATAAAACAGACGGAATGTTTTCGCTGGTAATAGCAGCAGTTAAAGCCAAAAGTACCCGAAAAAAGTTTTATCCCTCCAGTGCATGTGGAACTTACCGTAAATCAGACCCTTAGGTTGAAAAAATTCCGTTCAAAGACACTAATTTGAAAAGTAAAAACGTTTTCATTAATAATTGCAGAATGTTATGTGACAAGTACCGGAATGAAGTCTTATCCTTCTAGCGCATGTAAAAACCCACCCTAAATCAACGCCAAAGTTAGAAAAAATTCTATAAAAAGATACTAATTTGAAAAAACGAAATTCTGTTGCTAATAAAACTAGAATTTCATGTCAAAGATATCTATAAAAAATTGCATCTCTTTAGCGCATATGGGACCCATCTTAAGCAACCTCTAAAGATTCAAAAATTCTGTAAAAGGCAATAAATTTAAAAGTTTAAATTTGTTACTGATACCAATATAATTTATCGCCGAAAACACTAAAAATCAGTTTCACTGCCTTAGCGCACGTAGAACAGCCTCTAAATCAATCCATGAAGTTTCAAAGATTCCAAAAAAAAGACGCTTTCTTGAAAGGTCAACATTTTTTTCACTCATAATGGTAGATTTGCATGCCAAGAGGTTTCTAAAAAGGTACCATCCCTGTAGTTCAGGTGTAACACATCTCAAATCCATTTAATAAATTTTATATAAAGACACTTATTGGAAAAGTCGAAATGTTTTCGCCAATAAAGGAAGAATTTCTTGACAAAAGTTTTCAAAACAAAGCGCATGTGCAAACCAGCGCAAAATAACCTCTAAAGTTCAGTGGTCGATTGAGTGTAAGTTGCACATGCGATGGACAAAAGAAACTTTTTTTAACATACTTTTTTCATGATAATCTGTTCCTGTCAATAGAATCATTTCGATTTTTCAAATTAACGTATTTTTACAGAATTCTCGAAACATCAGGGTTTGATGTAGGGTAGGTACCACATAAACTAGAGGGATACACATTTTTTTGTATACTTTTTTGCATAAAATGGTGCGTTTATTAGCGAAGACATTTCGATCTTTCAAATTGGTTTCTTTTTACCGATTTTTTTTTCCTGTAGGGGTTGATTTAAAGTAGGTTCTGAATGCACTAGAGTTGAAACTTTTTTGGGTTATTTTGAGCATTAAATTCTGTTATTACAATAATTAGGGAAAACATTTCGCGTTTTTAAACTAGTGACTTTCCATAGAATTTTTTTAATATAAGGGGTTGATTTTGATGGGTCCTACGTGCTCTAGAGGATTTAAACTTTTTTTGTGGTGTTTTTAGCATCAAATGCTACCATTATAGGTTAAAATACTTCGAATATTCCAAATTAGTATTTCAGAATTGTTAAAACTTTAAGGGTTGATTTGGAGTGGGTTGCACATGCCCTAGAGGAATGACACTTTCTTGCTCAGTTTTTGATATCAGATGCTGTCATTATCAGCAATAAAATTTCCACTTTTCGAATAAAAATATTTGCTTGTTTCGAAAACGTTGCAAACATCCCACTCATGAATAGAGAATGCTCTTTTTCAGATAGAAATATTAATTTATGAGAGCCCTTCCAATTTGTGCAATTTAGGATTTTAAAATGTTATATAATGACAGCGCAGTCTTTGAATTTATCGACTGAACTGTGAGAAGAAGTGTCACTATTTTTTTCGATAATGCTTATTAAATTAGACACTTGTAATGTGTATCTAAGACAAAACTAGCTCCAGAAGTTCTATAAATTCAATAAAGTCAGTTCTCCCCAAGTAAATAAAATTCTCATTTTCACAAGAGAGAGGAACTCGAAGCATGTAGTTCTGGGAATGAAGTCTGTCAAAGGTGAACTAAAAGGAAAGGTAAGATTGACGAACTCGACTTTTTCAGCTTTTAAGCTTTTTCAGGCTTCTAAAGAGTGGAGAGTGGTAGCAATAACGTTCGACTGCAATCCTGATGAAAGGGAGTTCGAAAGTTTCACCTTTCAAGATTTAACAGAAAAAGGTGCAAGCTTCGTTAGCATATCGTGGGAGTGAACCAAGTCACTCTCAACTGTACATGTACGGAAAAGACAGCGATGCTTGATTCGTTTTCATGGAAAAAGAGTGAAAGAAGAAAAAATGTGCTCAGGCTCTTAAAAAGTTCCATTTATCCCTCTCAGAGGGACAAGAGTCAATGTGGTAGAGGGCGTGAGTGAAATGAATGACAGAAGGGGGGCTAAGGAAAGAAATAGAGAAAGCATGAAAGAAAAGCTCAACAAAGAAAGGAGTGAAAGGAAAGAAATGAAAAGATGGTCTTAGAGTAAGATCGACACGAGCACAAAAAAACTATCTAGTTGTTTCAAGATGTCGTTTCAACTTTTTTTCAATCTGTAATTCGGAACGTTCAAATTAACGAAATTACAAGATAAAATAGAACAGGGACAGCATATTTTTTTATTTGAACGTTCAGAACTTCAGTTACATTATAATAGTATACTAATATTTTGAAGGTTAAGAACGTTCTTAGTTCGTATTTAAAACATTTACCGTCATTCTAAAAGATCCTATTTACTAGTTCCGGTCTGCGAACTGTCTGAATTAGTAAGATAATCCCCTGCTTTACGAAGGCTGACGAGAAAACTGAACGAGAAGGAAAACCTGGAAACTAAGTGAAAGAAATAAAACGAAGGAGGAAGGGTGTGCCACGATGACGTAGGGGAGGGATGAATAAAGGTTTTGTTTCGGTGAGGTGATAAAAATGTTAATTTAAAAATAAGGCGCTAGTTTGAATTAATAGGGCAATAAAAAGATCTAGCTCCCCTTTATGTGTATTTCAAGTTACATTTCATTTTCGCTTTCCCTTCGTTCTCAATCTTCGTCTGCAGCGTCGACAATTGAAAAATTGCATAGGTAATGATAATGGAATAGGCATTACAACAAATATTATTATTATCTAGGAGAAGAGACCATTCAATAAATTTTTCTACTGAAATCAATCAATCTTCAATAATCAATCATATACAAATATAAAACAAGATTACTATAATTTCAATTTTAAATAATTTAAAATAATTTAAAAGGCATGGCTCTATTTTTAATGAAAATTTTGTTCTTCACAGATTTATATAGTAAGGGGCTTTGAATATTGTAAAGCTACCTCAAAAACATTCAGTTCTCAATTTTTTTCGGCGTTTTTTAGTTGTGAAAATTTTCACTTTAAAACTAGTACACGTGAAGTAGTTAAATTTCAAATATTCACGTGTGGAAATAGCCCGGGCTAGCCATGTTACAACAAGGTTGCTGGTCGGAGGCTGGCCGGGCTATGTTTGTTTTTAAGAGCATAGCCGTGCGCTGGTCGGAGACTGGCTAGGCAAATTTTTTGGCAAAACCCCAGTCAGGGGCTGGCCGGGCTCTGGTCAGGAAAATCTTATGATGAAATGCTCAGAAGGTACCTGGCCGGTCGCTGATGGGGCAAATATTATGAATAAATGCCTAGCCGGATGATAGTAGCAAAGGAACACTTTCTTTAAAGTGAGCGCCTTTGATTGTTGATTGTAGTAAATGACCCGGAATTAAAACAGTATAACCAATCAGCAATTTCGTGAGCCTACTTCAATTATCAAACCCTGTTTATAACCTGATTATTTTTTCTGATTTTGTCAGGAAATGGACAAGTATACAAATCCCGATTATGATAGATGTATAGTAAACATTTTTAAATAGGGATGGTAATGAAAATTATCAATTAATGATGGAAAAAAATATTATACAGATAAATTTATAATTTTCCAATTTCTTTTAAACAAATAATAAAAGATTTTAAATAATATGATACTTAATATACAATATAACTTTTAAAAGAACTTTTAAATATTACAGAATAAAATGAAACCCTTTCATACACAAGAACTCCAATATAAGGCCAGTTTCCGGGGTTACCTGGCAGTAGCCGTCGCACTGACTTTGTCGTTGGACGAATGGTACGTGGCGGCGGCGCATTGTTGACACTGCTTGTTTGCTGAGAAACTGCGTGGGCTAGCAGTTCTAGGAAGAACTAAATCAGTCAGCCTTATATTGGAATTCTTGTGCAATAATCAATTTTGAATTCAAAATTGTACGTGAAAAATATTATTATTTAATTTCCAGTCAAAAATCCTTTGTTGGTGGTATTGGAAAGTAAAGCAGCAATAAATGTGATGAAAAGCAGATGTCATAAGTCTCGAAACAGAGAATTTTTTGGAGTTTTTTTTAAATTGCCTTATGCAAAATTCAAAACTTAAAAAAAAAAATGACTGAAATACATATATTTATTTCAGTCACATTCATTAAGTATATAGTTCCGAAATGTCCATTATGGTAATTTGAAAATCCCTCAGGAAATCTCGCAGTTTCGAGACTTTTGTTGACTTTCGTCGTCTGCTGTTCATCACTTTTAATTAAATGTATTTTATTGCTGGATATTCAACGTCTTTTACTTGAAGAAAACTACAAATTTACAAAGTAAGAAATTGAAGAATTACAGTTTTCTTTACATTTACCGGTAATTGCTGGTATGATACCACGACCAGGCAAATATGTTATAATCAGACTGAGCAGCGCATGTCAATCATGACAGTATAACCTTTAAATCTTTTAAAATTATTGCAAATCATTGCTAAGGTCGACAGTATTTCTTGGCTATTTTGAACAAGTTTTATATTACTTTTAAGTGTGTTCATGTATCATGGATAAAAAAGAAACAGTAAGATGGCAAAACAGGGCTCGTGCGAAAAAGAAGAGACTAATCAGTAAGAAAATAAGAAAGACTCAATTCATATCACTCTAGTTCTGATGAATCTGGCTCAGAGAGAATATTACAAGTTAATAATTTTGAGAATGGTAAGTTATAGTTCCAAATGTTTTTACAAATTCTTACCGCGATTTGTTAACTGAAAATAATTACTTTCATTAAATATCTCTCAACGGCCACCTGAAAAGAGTTCATGTTGGCTTTGTGTAGGGAGTTGTGAAGTTGCATATATTACTATGCTCCAATTGAAGCAGTAAATTCCGGATATTTGGAACCAAGAGGCAACCTATGGATTGAAAAACGACAATTTGGGGAATTTTTCAAGTCATAGGTTCAAAAAACAATATCTCGAGAAAATCTCATTTTTAATTTTTGAATAGATTGAAGTATAACTTTTCACTAAAAACCAAAATTGTAAGAAACTTAGGGATATCTCCTGAACTAGAATCAGCAACATGATCCCTTTTCAAATGGATGTACAGCTTTATTGTAATTACTTGTCATAAAAGTATGTTTTTTTTTTAAATTTAAATTATATATTATAGTAGTTCAGCAACCGAGTGAAGAAATAAAATTGACCTCGTAACTAAATAGCATATGCTCTTCATAAAATTTAAATCCAATTAATTTAAATATACACTAACAAAAAATAGTTTAGCTGTTTCAGCTAAACGTTTAGCTGAATTTCGTATTCTAAGAAAATATAGCTGTGTCACCTAAATTTCTAGCCGCGTTACCTGAATGTTTAGCTGTTTTAGCCAGATTTTGCCACCTAAACATTATTTAGATAAATTAGCTAGACAATTTCTAGATGGCAAAATGTAGCTCAAACAGATAGATTTTTTTATTGAAACAAATATCACAATTCAAAGAAGATAACGTTTTTTTTTTTAATTTCAAGTATTTTATGTCATACAGAAATGGAAAACTTATTAAGTGGAAAAGAAAATGAAAGAAACATAGTAAGTAAAATGTAAAATATATTTATTTCAAAAATATCAGTTTGCAATTAAAATTTTTAATTTTGTTGTGAAATTCTTTTGTTCCCTTACGTAATGTATCAACGCCATATTCACACTTATGTGCTTCTAAACTTTAAGTAAAAAACGTACGAATTAAAAAAACATGATTAAAAAATAAAAGCTTCTCTGCGAACCAACTTCATGCTGTGATCATAATGTATTAGCTGCGTACGTTTGTAGATTATTATTAGTAATTTTAATACGTTTGTGAAAATTCTTATCAATCTAAATCTTATTTTCATTAAACCCTGTAAATATAAATGTACATTCATCTGTGAAAACCTATGGAAACGTGCGACTTGAAAGCAACGAGGAATTTCCATATAACCTCAATAGCATTTCAATGATTGAATTTTTGCCGAGTAAGCACGTGCAACTATTGAAAGAAATTCTCTTCAGTCGTTTTCATTTAACAATTTTAAAGACATCTCTTTGATTACTGCTACATTAATATACTAGTATTACGTAGAACGCATTCAAGTCGCTTCCATTGCTTATATTTGTACCTTTGAGGTTGCAAAATAAATTTCAAAGGGGAAGAGATAACTCAGAGGTACTTTTTGATTCACAAAAGGTTATATCTAATTTGGAGCGATATTTTATCATGGAAAAGGATAACGCTAAGTAAATTTGACTTTGTGGCAATATAATTTTGTTTATGTCGAGAAGTACTTTAGATTGATATGTACATACTTTAGCAAGGAAGGTAGATATTTTATTAGTTTGACTTCTTCTTGGAGAGGATGAATTTCCCCAGTAAGTCTTTACTCAGCAGGTCATGTTGCACGATAGAAGAGGACAATGAAGGGGGAAGGGTGACATTTCTATACCCAGGAAAGACGAGTCAAAGGCTGATTCTTATTCAGTCAACGATCGGCACTATCTATTTATTCCGAAACAAGCCTGTCTCCAAGCTATGGGGCCTACATCTCTCTTTTGTAAAATTGATCGGGCCGACGAAATTGAAGACCTCAAGAAAGGAGGCAAACGTGATCTTTCTCGAAAAGAAAATATTCTAGAAAATAATCTAAATAAAAAATTCGAAACATCAAGTATGAATTAATTTCTGTAACCATCAGGGCTGTCATAGACTAATGTACTGGAAAAGAGTTGAAAATCATTTAATTTATCCGCTTGCATTTGAAGATAAGTTAAAAATCTTTTGCTGAATTCGAGGATGGAAACGAAAGTCACAGTTGCTAGCATCAATTTTACAAGTAATGTTGAGACAAATTGTAATTCACTTGATTGTAACCTCAAGCAACCTTTGACTCTTAATTCTCGTATTTATATTTCAATGCATTGCAAGAAGAACTAGAAAACCAAAAAATTATCAATTTAAATAATTTACATGTTAATATTTCAGACTTCGCAGTGCAAAATGTTCTCAAAATAGGATGAATATAGCTGCGAAGTCTCTACTATGGATCTATTCACTGTGAGTGTATTCACTATAGGTGTATTTATTTTTGGCAAACAAATTTTTAACTTACGGTATAATATTATATTCTATATTTAAACAAAAATTTCTGATAAAAACAGTTTAACCATTTTTTCAAACTTCATAAGTCGACATTGACCGATCATGAGAGGTCATCGAAGGTTCGTCAATAGGTCAATCGAGGCGTCTCGAAGACGACAACAACTACGGAAAATAGAATACTACTTCCAATATAAAAAAATTCTCTTATAAGCAAGGTAAATAATTTGGTTCAAAAATTGAAAAAAAGTATTGGTAGGTCATGGAAGATCATGAAAAGTCACATATATATACATATACATATGCATATACAGTCATGTTTTTCCCTGATAATTAAAAAGTTTTTCCATTATGAACAAAATAAAATATATATTATGAAAATTTGTAAATAGGTTCCTATTGCTATATCATAATAGGACATGGAAGGTTTTTTAAATATGTCATTTGAAGCATCTAAGAAACGGGAACAAATATATCATATACATGCTGGATCATAATAGATCATGGAAGGTTCGCGAATAGGTCATTCAACGCGTCTCGAAGGTGCAAAATATATCAAATTCAGTATTGTAGTATTCCTAATATCAAGAATTTTTTTCATAAACGGAATAAACCATCTTTTTGGAATTTTATAAATCGGTAATGCGAGGTAATGAGAGGTACCCCCATAGGTCGATCGATGCGTCTCGAAGACGCAAACAAATGCATCAGATATTGTATCATTGTAATTGGAATATCAACACTTATTTCGTACATCAGCATGGTAAAATATTTATTTTCATATTTCTAAACGGAAAAGAACTGCTGATAATTGGTTGATCTGTATTTTTCGAGATATGGTACACAGAAAAAAGTGACACATGCATACAGATATTTAAAAAAAATGCATTTTCGAATAGAAATTATATTAAAATATGAGAATGAATAAGATTTTAAAATGAAGGTCAGTGCACATCTTTCTCTATGAGGGAGCAGTGAGGTGATTTTTCACGAAAAAAGTGAAATAATAGAGGAATAAATTTTTTATAAAAAATATAGTATGAAACATATTGAATTCAATGTGAAACGCTCTAAATTTTTAACATTTCAAGTAAAAATATTGCAGTTTTAAGAAAATAGTTCAACTTTCATCCAAGTAGTTGAATTTTCAAGCAAAAAAGATGGATTCTCGATAATAGATATAATATTTAATATTGCAACCAAAAACAGACGAATATCAAACAAAATATTTTTGAATCCCCAACAAAAATAGACGAATTTCCAATCCAATAGATAAACTTGTAACCTTATAGTTAAATTTGTAATAAAATACATGAATTGTATTTTGCGACTCTTCTTCCGAGGTTATCATGTAGTATCCCTGTCGGTGTACACTCGCGCAACACTTTTCAAAGTTAAGAGACAGAACTCCAGAGCCGGACCCCCATCACGTCTCTATTCTGCTTCATGATCATTCTTTGAAGGTGTGCCACGGTGTGATCACACAAGTTGCAAAGTTGACCTTTAAGTAAAAATGGATAGAAGAAAGAGATCTAAGGTTTGTCAATTGATACCACCTAATGAAACTCAGTGGTCGACACATGAAACTGGAATAATAAAAGAAATAGTTTCCGAATTAATGAAAATGGGAGCAGTGCAAATAGCAAAACCTTGTGAAAGTCAATTTATTTCAAACATTTTTATTGTGCGAAAACTAGACGGTTCTTATCGTTCAATCCTGAACCTTAAGCAATTAAATAAGTTTCTAAAAACAAAGCATTTTAAACTTGAAGATGATAATATGGTTATATGGCAACCCTGGATCTAAGAGATGCCTATCATTTGATTCCGGTCGCGGATACAGATGCAAAGTTTTTAAGATTCACGTTTTTAGGAAATCTTTACGAATAAGCTTGTGTGCCTTTTGGTATGAGCACAGCACCGTTCAAATTTACAAAACTTATGAAGCCGGTTGTTTCACATTTAAGATCGCTAGGTTTGGAATCAGTAATCTACTTAGATGATATGCTCCCCTTCGGGAATAATGCGGTAGATTGTCAGACTAATGTTGATCAAAATTTCTAATTTTTGAAAAAATTGGGGTTCGTAATTAATCTAAGAAAGAGTAATTTACTGCCTTCATGACGATGTAGGTATCTTAGATTAAACTACAATTCAAAGGACATGACTGTTGAACTCCCAGAAAATAAAAGGTCAAAAGTAATGTCTCAAATCAAAAGGTTTGAAAATATTACACAATGTCAGATCAGGGAATTCGCAGCGTTTATTGGAACATTAGGTTCATATTGTTGTACGTTAAAATACGGACGGGTCTACTAGAGAAATTTCGAAAACGCGAAAGTCTTAGCTCTTCGGGAAAATAATGATGATTTTGAGGCGACTATGTCTCTAGTAGGCATTTCCCAAACTGACCTAAATTGGTGGAAGTCGAACATTCCAAACGCAACGAAGTCCATTACAAGTTTCAATCCGTGTATTGAAATTTTTACAGATGCATCTCCTACCGGTTGAGGAGCTGCATGTAAGGGGAAACGTGTGCATGGTTTCTGGACGATGACTGAGAGATCAAAACATATTAATAGTCCAGAGCTTATGGCTGCTTTGATGGGTCTTTAATGTTTCGCGAGCCAATTAAAAAGTGGGGACGTTCTTTTGGGGGTCGATAACACCACTGACATAGCGTATATTAATAAAAAAGGTGGGGTACAATACCTTCAGCTAAACGATCTTGCAAAAAAGATATGGACCTGTTGCGAACAAAGAGATCTTTGGGTATTCGCATCATATATATCTTCTAAGGATAATTTTGCAGCAGACTTTGAATCAAGAAGGTTTGCACCAGAGACGGAATACTCATTATTGGACAGAGAATTTCGCATGATAGTAAAAGAGTTTGGTCAGCCAGATATTGATCTGTTTGCGACAAGGTCAAACACAAAGTGTAGACGTTATGTATCTTGGAAGCAGAACCCAGAGTCTATCGCAGTCGATGCGTTTACCTTAAATTAGAACAAATATTTCTTTTATGCTTTTCCTCCTTTCTCTCTAATATTGAGAGTGTTACAAAAACTTTTATTTGAGGACGCAAAGGGAATTCTAGAGTTGCTTTATTGACCAGCTCAACCGTGGTTTCCAATTTATATGTCATTATCTGAATCGAAACCTATATATTTAAATCCAAATATTAACTTTCTCCGTTCGATTAATAGGGAATCGCATCCGATGTGGGAGACACTTACCCTGGTTGTAAGTGTGTTGTCAAAAAGGCATTCGAAGTGAAGCAGGTCTCAGCAGAAACAGCACATGTTATATTCTTATCACTAACAAAAGGAACAAAGATGCAATATGGTTGCGGTTTAAAAAAATGGTGGACATTTTGTGAAGCCAAGAATATTCATCCTTCACAAGGTTCAATTCCAGAGATTTTATCGTTTCTCACAGCAAAATAAGAAAAGGGTATGTCTTATGGTTCTTTAAACTCCTTTCGATCCCAGACTTTAATGAATATAGACATAAGGAACATTAGAAAATTAGATGGAAGGATGGAAATAAAGATTCCAGAGCAAATCATAACCTCGAAAATTGATAGGCCTCAGCCTACGTTATTCATTCCGATTTTTACTCAGGACAACGTCGTATGTCCTGCGTTAACACTTGAGGCATATATTAAAAGAACTAGCTCCATAAGATGCGCAAAACAAAAATTATTATTATCGTTCAAGAAACCTTATAATCCTGTTACTACGCAGACATTCGCTAGTTTTTATAAGAAAGATATAATAGATGATTGCCGGTCATTCGCGTTATCGATTCTAGAATAGCAGATTTAGTTAATGCCATGTTGTAGTGCTTGTAATTTGTAAGAAATTGATTTTCTAATTGAACTTTTGAATTGTAATACGAGAGTTCCAATATAATGCAGTTAAAATGAAATGTAATTAATCAATTTTGCAACCGAAATTGCCGTAATGGCCTTTAAACGGCTGCAGGATAATATCGGAAGAACAGGCGCGAAATACAAACAGATGATTAAACGAACTTACATGTAAGTGCAGCTCTATCATAATTGTATGAAGCGCCTCTTCTGCAGAGATTATTCCAACCCATTGATTAAAGCCCGTTATTTTAAAATAAAATCCCATAAATAATTACGGAAATACCTCAAAGTAATGATCATGAAGCAGAACGGAGACGTGATGGGTGTCCGGCTCTGGAGTTTTGTCTCTTAACTTTGAAAAGTGTGGCGCTAGTGTACACCGACAGGGATACTACATGATAATCTCGGAAGAAGAGGCGCTTCATACAATTATGATAGAACTTGACCTAAAGGTAAGTTCCTTTGATCATCTAACTTTTAACAACAACAAAAAATGAATTTTTAACCAAATAGTTCAAGCTTCACCTAAAAAAGATTAATTTCCAATAAAAAATGAAATACTTAAATTTTCAGTTCAAAATATTTATTTTCGTCAAAATAGTTCAATTTTCAGCCAAAGAGATGAATTTCCAAAAGAAAATGATGAATCTTTAACCAAAAAAATGCATTTGTATTAAAATAGTTGAGTCCTTAACCAAAACAGTTTATTATTTAAAAAGTAAATTTTCTACCAAAAGAGATAAATTTTTATCGAAAGAGTTGTGCTTTCAAGCTAAAATGTGGAATTATTTCAAAAACATTGGACTTTCAATTCCGAAAAGCTGAATTTTCAAAAAAAAAGGTCATATTCTACCAAAAAAGATGAATTCTTAACAAAAAAAGTTGAGTTTCCAACGTAAAAAGTCGAAAGTTTTAGAAAAAAATTGAATTTCATTCCCAAAAAGATAAAATTCCAATTAAAAAGTGTATTTTTAACCAAATAACTGAATTTTTAACGGAAAAAAAAAGAAATAAGATTTAACCATGTAGTGGCATTCAGAACTAAAGTCAAGGCCAAATGTTGAGGCCTCTTACTTCTTTTGATTGCAACTCGCAGAAAAAGAATCTCTGAATTTTCGAATAAAGAGCATCTGAAAGCTTGAATTCTTCCGAATTCAACGATATAATCACTTCATCCTAAAGAAATGTTGTCAATAATTAGATGGCAAAACATCCCAAAAACCGGGGGTTTTTGGTCTCCTGTTTCAAGTGTCCACTTTTACCTGTTCCCAGAATGAGGGCGACGTTAGGGAATATTTGTACAAATTCATAGGTATTCTTTTCACATTCTTCAATGCAATACTTTTTTTTTTAATTCTACAATATTCAATCATTTACTTTTTGCAGAGATTTATTCACAAATACTTTATCTTGAGAACGAATCAATATAGTAAGCCGTTTAATGACATCAAATTGTGCATTTTTGTGATGAGTGTGCAGTGCAATCATTAAATTTATGATGAAATCATTGTCCGGCATAGCAGGACAAGTAGTAGAAAAAAAGTGCCCTTTCAATGACAATATTAACTTCAGGAGCCAGCCGACTCCGTTACTATTGTGATAGAAATGGTACTTTTTTCTGCTACTTATCCCGCTGTGCTGGCCACACACCCACACTGATTAAAGTCAAAAATATTAAAAATGATATTTTTGCGTAGGAATGATTTTATCATAAATCTAATTATTGCACTGCACTCGCATTACAAGACTGCACATTTGGTACCATTACACAGCTTCCTATCTTCATTCGTTCTCAAGACAGAGTTTTTGCAAATAAATCACCGTAAAAAGTAAATTAATGAATATTTAAGAATTATGAAAAATGTATTGCTTTAAAGAATGTTAAAAGAAGATCTGTAAATTTTTCAGATTTTTCCCAACGTGGCCCCCTTACTAGGAAGAGGTAAAAGTGGACGCTTGAAAAAGGAGGACAAAACCCCCTGGTCTTTAGGAGGTTTTTCCCTCCAGCTATTGACCATTTTTTTAGGATAAAAGTGATCACATCGTTAAATTCGGAAGACTTTAAGCTTTCAGACGATTTTTATTCAACAATTAAGAGATTTTTTGTGCGAGCTGCAATCAAAAGAAGTGAGGGGCCTCGATTGCCCCGATTTTAAAAAGTTGTACTTTCTATCAAAAGAGGAGAATTCTTAAGAAAAAGGTTGAATTTTCAATCGAATATTAAAATGTCCAAACAAAAAAAAATTAGACTACATTAAAATAGTTGCAGTTTTAACCAGCCATTTAAATTTCCAAGCCAAAAAGAAGAATTTATTAAAAGACCGTTGAATTTCCAACAAGAAAGTTAATTTCCAACAAAAAAATATGACGTTTCTGCCAAAAAAGATTAATTTTCTATCTATAATGATAAATTTTCAACAGAAAAATGAATTTTTTATCAAAAATATGACCTTTTAACAAAATAGTTGACTTTTTAATAAGTTGATTACATTTTCGATAACATAATTAAATTTTCAACCAACTAATCATATTCGTAACCAAAAAGGATTAATTCCGAACCAAAAATATAATATTAGACTTTTCCAATAAAAAGAATGAACTTTTAACCAAAAATAGTACGGCTTCTTGGTGGTATCTAATAATTCAGTTCGAATTTGAGCAAAAACAAGAAAAAGGGGAAGCTTCTTGAAAATAGGAAAAAAAGAATTCCTTCCAAAGGGGGAAAACAGGGCAATAAGGACAAGAATGTGAAGTGTAATACAGAATAGCATTTTCTTAACATAGATTTCTATAAGTTTCATACAGACATTTTTTAAATTTTCTTTTTCTTTTAGGTAAAATCTCAAATGAGTTGGATTAAAGTGTTACAAGACTTGGTAATCTTTTACAGTGTGCTCAAACATTGAAATTGAGTAATATGTAAATGTAAGGTAAAAGTTCCTTGAGAATTTGTGACAATATCCACATTTGTTAACTTTTTATACATAACTTAAAATAAATAAGTGTGGAAAAACTGAACGGGAGTGTGATTAAAAAAGCCACGTTGTACAGCATGAGAATAATCTGAATTCCGTCCGATAGTACATATATGTGTAGTGATGCATAGAAGCACCGATGCTATTCACTTTGTCACTCGATCAGTTCGTCCCTCAAACAGGCTTTGATATCGCACCAAACATTCGTTTGAACTTACAGGTGACATGAGCTTGCGTAGAGGAGCACATCTTCTGAAAAGTCTACTTTGAATTCTAAATCCGTGGATCGTGCAGGGATAGCTAAGCTCTTTGAAGTTCCCCAAGTAGGACTTTTTCTTCCCTTTCAAGTTTCATTACTAAATATAATTATTAAACTTTCACCGGTTTTTAATAATGAACATTTTTAGTTGAACCAGCCCATTGGTGACGATTTGTAGCTTAGGGGGAGGATTTAAGGCGGAATGTGACATCATATATGGAAAATATAAATGTGACTCACAATTCATTGAATTGCTTGGAAAAATTAAAATTAGTGATTACACAGTCGAACCTGGATTTAGCGCCGGTGTTTGGGGATGACCTTGGCATTAAATCCAGAGAGACGGAACTATTTTATCTCTCTCTCCTGTTTCTCTCTTTGTTTTATCACGCCTGAGTCCACACCGCAAATCCCCCCGAAAACGCCTCTCACGTATCCCCACGGCGCGGTGTCAATTCTCGGAAGGGCACAATCGAGGGGAGCTAAATCCGGGATTCAATGTATTTTAAAAGTAAAGCATCTAAATACAGACTTCACATTCTTCCCTCCATTTCCCTTTTCATCCTATTTTTGAAGGATCAGAGTTCATCTCTTCTGGTTAAAAATTCGACTATTTGGTTCAACTATTTCTTTTTAATATCATTTTGTTAAAATGAAAACTAGTTTGATAAACTAAAACTTTTCTTTCTAATTTTTCATCAAAAATTCATTTTTTTTTAAGTTTCAAATATTAAATTTTGTATTGAGAACTCATCATTTTTTGTTGAAAATTCAAATACTTGGTTAAGAGTTGAACTAATTTATTAACCATTTATTTTATTAGTTTAAGATGCAACTGCTTTGTTAAAAATATATTTTTGTCTTAAAAGTGATCATTTTTAGTTGACAATTCAACTTTTAAACTTTTCATTGAGAACTTACCTTTTTTGGTTGAAACTTCAACTACTTGGTTAAAAGCTGAACTACTTCGTTAAAAATTCATTTTGTTGGTTGAAGATTTAACTGCCTCTTCGAAAATTCGTTGTTTTTTTTTTGTTTAAAAATTAATTTTTTCAACTGAAAATTTGAATATTCCATTTTCTATTCAAAACTGATCATTTTTAGGTTAAAAATCAACTATTTGGTTAAAAATGTATGTATTTATTACTAGAAAAATCTACTATTTTGGTAGATGACTGAACTATTTGGTTGTAAATGTAACTGATTAGTTTACGATTAATCAATTTTGTTTGATGATATAACTATTTGGTTGAGAAATTACTTTTGTGGGTTGAAAATTTAACTACTTTTTCAAAAGGTCATATTTTTTTCAAGTTCAACTGTTTTGTCAGAAATTTGTCTTTTTTGTCTCCCTGGGTTAAAAATTATTATTTTTTGCCATAAAATGTCTTTGTTGAAGAATCGTTTTACTTGATTTCCAATTCATATTTTTTGGTTGAATTTAAAAATATTTGTATTTAAAATGAAAATATTTGTTGGTTGAAATATCAACTGTTACATTTTTTCGAGAATAAATCTTGTTTGCTTAAAAGTTTAACTATTTGGTTGTAAATGCAACTATTTGGTTAGTATTGGCAATTCTATTCTCGAAATTTTGCACTGGTGAATTGTATTGTTGAATTTTCATTTTTGTTTCTTTATTTTTTTATTTTTATTATTGAATTTTATTGTTTATTCATCTTACTTTTAGTGACGTTTTACATCGTAGTGTTATATCGCTTTAATATTATAACAATTAAATCCTTGTGATTCGATCCATAGTTCATATCAGTTATCAAACAATTAAGTCTTAAGTTCCCTAATGAAATTCTTTTTGCCAACCACTAGGTTATATTAGAATATATGACTCATATTCATCAGATGATATAGTATTTTCATCTTAATCCATCTGTAATTATTTTTGTTTCACCAACGTCATAATCATCGTTGGACCAGTGTTGTCACAGTTTGTTTGTAAACCATATGTCAAATTTGTTCCTCATAGGGCTGTCTAACCCTAGGGACTTAATAAATCAATTCTAATGATGTTAGAATTTATATTTTTGGGTGTAAAAGGTCTTCGTTGAAGATTCGTTTTTCTGTGTTGGAATTTGATTTTTTTCCCAACAAATTTCATTTTTTAAATTGAAAGATTCAACTATTTGTTTAAAAATGCAACTTCTAGTAGCTGAATTTTTAAAAATTCCTCCCTTTTGCTTAAAAGTTCAACTATTTGGTTGAAAAATTATCTTTCTTGGTTGAAAATTCATCTCGTTTGGTAGAAAATTAAATTTTTTTGGTTGAAAATTCAACTATTTTGTTGAAAATGCAATATGTTTCGACTTGAAATATTAAATACCTTACACTGAATTAAGTATGGTACCTATATATATTAATTTCGTTCGAAAGAATTTATTCCTTTTTTTTGTGAAAAATCACCCAATTTCCCCTATTTTGATACCATTTTGGGCTTTGAAATCTGTTAAAATATGTTTAGATCTTTTGTGTTTTATTTGAGACCTTTATCGAATAAAAAAAAGACAAAATTTGGACTCGAAATGGAGGAAGGTTTGTGTTTGTGATGTCAGCCTAGGGGTTTCAAGCTTTCTGTGATGATCTTTGACGAGGAAGGGGTGAAAAAAGTTTTTAAAATGGCGTAAGGTAGTTTTTGAACGGCCTCTCACTACGGTAAAATAATTTGAATGATTTTCAACTCTGAATCAGCTTCGATCATGTTATTTTTGCAGAAGAAGAATCTGATTCATTTTCCGAAGGTCTAAATGTGATGAATGATTTTCGGTCTGAATGGGATTTTGTAACACTTCTTGCACAATGGGTGGTACAAGTCGAAAACCAATCAGGAATCGAAAGACTAGGATTTGTGATACGAAGGCAGCAAGAAGGCACGAAGGATACCGGCCGAGCCACATACGTGATCGTTGAGCCAAGCATTTGCAGCTAAAGTATTGCCCACGTGCTGCCTCAAACGTACAAAAGCAACACAGGAGGTTGCTGGAGGCACGGCTCATGCTCTGATTAAATTCCCTCGGAATTTAGGTGATTTCACGTTGATTCGATAGAAGAAGGCATTTCATAGATGAACGGCCCCGGATAAGGCCAGCCAATAAGGACGCATTTTCCGCACCCTCTGACAAAACACTAGCCCAAATTGCGCTGCACATGGAATTCCTTTGGAATTTTGTATTTTGTAGACAACAGATTTTCCTACTGAGAACAAACAATCCCTGAAAGCTATGCAGTCTATTTACTATAAAATTCATTAACTCATTTGAAAATTGGCAAGATTCTTTTAATTGTAGAATTTACCATTAAGAATTCAGAAATGTCAACAATGAATTTAGTTCATGAAATCGCTTCAAAATGTAAGAATCATTATTATTACAAACAAATTGAATAAATAAAGGCCAAACGTTGGCATCATGGCGCAGAATATTTTTTTCACACAAGTCTGCCTCAGAATGCCTTACCGAATAACCCTCACTGTACAATATTGATGAGTACTAACAATTTTCATATTTACGACAAAAAAATTGGGTAAAAAAGAGCATAATTTTGGAATTTTCACGCAAAATATTTAAATTTTTTACGCAAGTCTACCTTAAAATGTATTGCCGTAGAGGCATATTTTTTATATTTCTGAACAGAAATGATTTTTGATTTATAACAATAGTAAATATTAAACTGTGCCAATTCTTTTTCAACTTATATCACTCATGAAAAATCTTGGTTATTAGAGTGGAAAAGATTCCATAAGAATAGGACGGTAAATCATGATGTTTATCATGTATTCATAATAATTGTTTATAATAATTAGGTTAATTATTACTAGAATTATTTCTGTTTTATGGAAGCAGTTACAATAATTCTCGCCAATAGTGCATTTATTTCGGCATGTCTACTCAAGACAAAAATTAATAAATCTGTCATAGCCAATATTACCACATTATTTGTTTATATATTATTGCACAGAGAAAAAATTTTGAAAATCCCACACCATAATTCTCTTAAAAATGTAGTGCTAAGCAAAACTGAAAAAAAGTTGGTTAAGAAATGTGATTTGTGGCCGATTAGGAAAAGTAAATTTTAGATCCGACCCAGTATCATCCCCAACCCAAACCCGAAAATAACAGCTACATATAATTTGTTTATAGAATTGAGAGAAAATATCAAATACAAATTTTTCAGTAGGAAACATCATTGGCAGCAGAATGCAAAGCTTACACAATTTGTTTATAAAATTAAAAGAAAATATCGAATATAAATTTTTCAGTAGGAAACATCATTGGCAGCAGAATGCAAGGCTTACACAATTTGTTTATAAAATTAAAAGAAAATATCGAATAACAAATTTTCATTAGTAAACATCACTCGAAATATAATTTGAGTGAAATAAAGAGAAAAAGCAATTTGTTTTTTCTCATAAATGCCGATACTGTGCATTTGTTTATATAATTTGCTTATAAGATTAACAAATAATATCGGATGACAAATTTTCCTGATCAGCTATCACCTTGTCGGCAAAAGCGAGTAATTGTAATGCTGAAATATACGAAACAATCAATTCACTATATTGTGTATTTATTAATACAATTTGTTAATAATAATTAGGTTTACATGAGAGTAAGTTTCATGTCTTCCATATATCTACGCGAATAAAATTCAGGCTATGTGGGCCATAGAAAAGATTTTGTATTGAAGTTGAAAAATCTACATTTTTTTGCTATTTGCATTAACATAAAAGTTAAAACAAACAAATTCAAAAATCAACTCTGACGAATCTCTTTAAAATTTAATGCTAAATATTTCTTTAAACAAGTTTACATCGCTCAAGAATTGCTGCCTAAAAGTACAGTCAACTTTCTTTTATTCTATAGTTCGCTTTATCTACAGTTCCCTTATTCTACACCCCCTATACACGCTTATTCTAATTTGCGCAGTTTCGTAATCTCCCACCACGGTC
>JAABKJ010006457.1:0-21954 GCA_011634705.1 Andricus grossulariae
ATTTAGAAAATATGTAGACAGAAGTATTGTAAGAAATGGAAGTCATGTAAACCCTTAGGGGACACATTATGAATGAAAAAAAAAAAATTTTATCCAGAAGGACGAATTTTCTATCCAAAAAGTTGAATGTTCAACAAAACAGTTGAATTTTTGACTAAAAAAGATAAATATTTCACAAAATAGTTGAATTTTCAAAAAATAATTAACTAATAACGTCAAATAGTCGAATTTCCAATCAAAAGAGATGACTTCTGCACCCAAAATGCAATTGTAGACTTTCCAAATACAAAGAATAAACTTTTAACCAAAAAAGATGACTTTTTACGAAAAAAGTTCAATTTTCAACGAATAATTAAATTTTTAGCTAAGAGAGATGAAATCTGGACCAGAAATACAATAGTAGAGTTTTCAATTAAAAAAACAATAACATTCAACCATAAAATAAGAATTTTTAATAAAAAAGATGACATTTTAACAGAATAGTTGAAATTTCAAGAAAAAAATGAAATTTTCCACCAAATAGTAGAATGTTAACTTAAAAAAAAGAATTATCTTTCAACCAAAAAAGATGAATTTTCTGTACAAAAAATGACTTTTTATCACAATAGTTACATTTTCAAAAAAAAATTAAATTTTCAACTGTACAGTAGATTTTTTAACCAAAAGAGATGAATTCTGAATACAAAATATAATAGTAGACTTTTCACTGAAAATGAATTTTTTTCAACCAAAAAATACGACTTATCTAACAAAGGATGAATTTTCTATCCAAAAAGACGAATGTTCAACAAAACAGTTGAATTTTAGACTAAAACCGAAGAATTCTGAACCAAAAATATAATTTTAGACTTTTGAATTAGAAATAATTAACTTTTAACCAGAAGTAGTTTGATTTTCTTATTGTTTTCTATTATTCAATTTCGATAAGCGAAAATACGAGAAAAAGGGGAATTTTCTTGAAAACAGGGGAAAAAGAGGGAAAAGAGTGTGAAGTATGTGATTTAATAAACCGCAGTGAAAATTCTGAAAAAAATCTATAGGTCTTGTTTAGGAGCTATTCACGTTTTTGTGTCAGAATCTAAAAAATAAATGTTGGATTTTCAATAGGAAATCAAATTATAATCTATCCTCTATTTTGTAATATTATAATTTTATGTCCCCGAAATGACCGGAAGTGGGTAAATTTTATATTTTAAGACATCGCAATTATTAGTAATGAATTATGTAAATTTTGGTTACCTATGTAATTACTATGTTAAATATCTAAGAAGGAAGTTCTCGGCTATTTCCAGCCTTTTTCCAGTTGCTCAAAATTTTAGGTTAATTCCCGGTATTCACGGTCAGTAGTCACCCTGTTAAATTAAATCCTAAAAAGGGATTTGGGTTCTTTAATTTACGACTAGAATTTGTACATAAAGAAAAAATTTACTCAGGTAAAATATTTACAAATGCGCACGAGTTATCTGGCACGATTCGCCGTCTAACAATGATTTGAAAAGAGAAACGAGAGAAAATATAAATTCCATCTGTTTCTATATGCGTGTATATGTACATAATTATAAGGTTTAATTCTTTTTAAAACCATCTTCTCAACATCGTTAGTGCTAACGCCTTAAAAATCTAAAACTTTTATGGTTATCGGTGACGTCTCTCTCGTCACGAACAATTAATGCAGACGTCCATTACATTTATTATAATAGTAACGCACAGTGCGTCTAAGTAAGCTGCACCCATATCCGGTTAATATTCTTAATAGGACTCGCATTAATGGAATATCACGAAAATGCAAGGGACCGAATTCCCAGTATAATATAAATACTGTCCAGTGATACGCCAACATTACACAGCGACTATCAGAAGCAAAGAGCCACAAGCTGACTACTAATTAAATCGTTCCTTCACATTTCTCTTTTTCACAAACTGAACTTTATTCTTTCTTAATATCCCCAGGCAAAGGTGGGAAATAAGAAACAAATTGATCAAATTCTTTATAAAGTGGAAAAAGTGACTATATTATTAAGATTTTCAAAAGAGACCTTATTAAATTTTGAAATACTTCAAGGTCATCTTGTCTCAAAACATGAAAGAGATTTAATTTTTAATCAGCCAGTTTAAACATTATGACGAAATTGTACGCGTTCGTACCGTGTGTGCGATGTTTCATCAAAGAGCGACAATTTGATGATAAACTAAATCGTCCCTTCATATTTCTCTTTTCCACAAAGTGAATTTCACTCTTTTTTTAATATCCCCAGGCAAAGGCGGGAAATAAGACAAAAAAGTTGATAAAATTCTTTATAAAGTGGAAAAAGTGACTGGTTGAAGTCCGAATGATCTTCAAAAGAGACCTTATTAAATTTTGAAATACTGTACGGTCATCTTGTCTCAGAATATGAAAAAGAGATTTAATTTTTAATCAGCCAGTTTAAACATTATGACGAAATTGTACGCATTCATACCAAGTGTGCGATACTTCTCATCACTCGAATAAAAAAAATGGCCTGTAATAAATTGTGGTTCGATTAAAATTAAACTATCTATCCACGTATTATAAAAGTACAAAATGATTCGTTCCAAGTGGAAGATAACATAGAAGATTGGTCTGTTTAGAGAGGGCTGATTGAATAGCAAAATACCTGCTTCTGCGGATATAAAAAGCTCTTTACATACTGACTTTTCGATTATGTATGTAGCTTTTTTAAAATTACAATCATCTAACTTTATTTCTTTTGATAGCACCATTAACCACAACAAAGCAGGCATATTTCTTAGTTTATGATTTGGGTCTACGGCTCGGTGATTTTAAGGTATTTACAAATTAAAACGGATTGAAACCGAAATTAATTATGCTCATTTTAACAGGGTTGAAAAAACAAGACTTTCAAATAAATCGTTCTGTGAAAAATCATTCTTCCCATAAAATTTTACTACTTCCAGTAAAATGCGTCGATCTCTGGAATTTACATTCATACAATTTCTAAAATCGGGTTTTCTTCTCTGTACATGTTCATTCTCGCTCAATTCTACAGAATCACATTTTCTTATTCTAATCACTGGTTGCAAAAATCTCCAAAAGTCGGTTCTTTCAATACTTATTCCTTATTTAAAAATAAGCAAACATGCCTCGAGAAAACGAATATAGTATGTATAAAAATTCTGAAGGGCTTCAAAGCTCCGTTTACAAGAAATCAGAAAGCGACTAGAAAATAATTATGTTCTTCCGCGAAAAATTAGGAAAAATTCTAAATCACTTTTGATTAATCACTCAAATCAGATTTGTGATGAAAATCGGCCATAAAAAACTGAGAACTTGGAATATATTGGCACAGCGAGTCGACAAACTTATAGTACTAAGTTTTTGAAACCGCTTCTTAAGTCAAGAACTTTTTAATTTGACTTACAAATCGCTAATATTATAAATCACTAACCGAATTTCCCGGATAATCTCAGTATCCGCTTTGCATAATTAAGTTTAATTTAAATTTAATTTAAATTACTCGTAATTTAAAGGACAATTTGATTTCGCCCATTGCAGGAACGAAAGCGTCAATCGTTTCTTGCGAATTCGCAGTTCTGACGCGACGAAAAATAAAGTAAAAATGCTCTAAATGCTCGTAGTTATACTATAGAATGTCACTTGGAATGTTGCGTTTTCAGCCACGCTCTTACATGTATTTGCTCAAGCGCGAACAATAAAACAAGGCAGGTGACGCTGCCTTCGAAACTAATAAATACATAACAATCACAAAATTATAAAGTTCATCATTCTTACTTACAGCGACAAAAATTTGTCATTAAAAAAAGGAGGGAATGCTTGGAGAGTAGTTACGTTGGTTCTAATTATTCCTCACTCGTAGATTTCTTCTCCAGCAAGGAAATCAACTGCTCGGAAAGTTGGTTCACCGTTCGCTGAAGCACTATTTGCTTCTCTTCTAAAACTCCGACCTTTGAAAAAAATTGATGAAAAATTAAATCCGTCTTTATAACAAGGTTTGAAGGGACCATACATAACATACGTTACTAATTTTGGGCTATTACCCCCCCCCCTCCCACCCTACCGAAAATTAACGCAGTCCAAAATTATCTCAAAACCGGAGAAAAGAATTATTTTTTCACGGAAATAAGGGAATAAATTATCATGTAAACACACTTTATATTCCTAAGATTTCAAGTTGAAATATATTGAATTTTCAACCGAAAAGGATTTTTTAATAAAAGCGATGAGTTTTCAACCCAAAATATTATGAATTTTCAAAACCAAAAAATCAATTTTCAACCGATTAGTCGAACTAACAACCAAACAGTTAAACTTTCAAGTAAAAGAGACGAATTTTCCACAAATTATTTAAACTTTTATCCAAACAGGTATATTATCAAGCCAAAAAGACGAATTTTTTTGAAACAGTTGAATTTTCATCCAAAAAAGATGAATTTTTACGCAAACAGTTACATTTTCAATCAAAAAGATGCATTTTTCAAAAATAAGATTAATTTTCTACCAAATAGTTACATTTTCAGACACATACTTAAATTTTTAACCAAATAGTTTAATTTTCTACCAAATTGTATAATTTTTAAGCCAAAAAGATTAATTTTCTACAAAACAGTTCAGTTTTCAACCCGCAAATATGAATTTTCAAGTAAAATGACGAACCTTCAACCAAACAACCAAACGATGAATTTTCTATCAACAAAGACGAATTTTCAACAAAATATTTGAATTTTCAACCAAGTATGTAGTTGAATTTTCAACTACTATTTGAATTAAACTATTTGAATTTTCAACTACTACTATTCCACAAATGGAATAATTACAGGTTTAGATCAAAAAATTGTCAAACAAAAAAAAAAACGAATTTTCAAAGATTTAGTTACATTCTCAACCAAAGAGATGAGTTTTCAACTAAAATGATGAATCTCTAAAAAAATGAATTTTCAATAACTTTCAAGCAAGTATTTATATTGGTGTTAAGGTTTTGGCCAGATGAATTATAATTAAAATGGATTTTAGTTTTTTTTTCTCCTGGCTACAAAAACAACTAACATCCATTTTAATTTCAAGCAAGTAGCTGAACTTTTGACAAAAAAAAAAGATAACTTTTTGACAGTTTAGTTTCATTTTCAACCAAATAATTAAATTTTCAACCAAATAGTAGAATTTTTAACAAAACGAGATTAATTCCGAAGAAAAAATATAATAGTAGACTTTACAACCAAAAATAGTTGGATTTTCTTATTGGATTCTATTAATTCAATTCGCATTTAAGTGAAAAAACGAAAAAAGGGAGAATTTTCTTGAAAACAGTGGAAAAAAAGGATTGTCTTAAAAAAAGGGAAGGAAAAGAGGGAAATTTTATTGGAAACTGTGCAAAGTCTGAAATATGAATGTGATTTTCAAACTTATTAATAAACTGTTTCAAATTTTGTTCCAATTTATCATCAGGAAACGTACTAAATATTATCTAAGTTCGTAACGTTACTTCCGCTGACTCCCCCCAGCCCCCCCCCCGTTGCTAAACGTAGCCCCTCCCCAAATAAAAATGGCAACGTAGTTTATGGACGGCCCCTAAAAGCTTTTGTGGAAATGGGAGCTTTACATATCTCCAAGAATTATGAATGAAAACTTAAGAATCAGACTTACCCTATCCAAAAGTTGGCTGTAAAGATGATAAGGAACAAAAGCTGGATGTAGATGTGTTGGCGTAGAAGAAGAGGTATGTGGGACATGATTCGACGAATCAGTTGGTGTCGTTCTTTCGCTTTCTTTCGGTTTCGATTCTTCACTTTCAGGTTCTGGTTTAATTCCAACTTCGGCAACATTCGTAGACGTCGACAGCCTTAAAAAAATGAATTTATCACATTATAAAATAGGTTACAATTTAAGTTCTTTTAACAAATAAGTGGTACCAACCTCGAAAAGATTCGTTCCTTCTTCACTTCATTTTTATCCACTCTGTCCACTCCATGTTTTCTTCTTTCAAGCTGGTTCAAATGCAATTCATCCAACTGTAGAAAAACATTATTCTTTTGAAATCTTTGTGAAAATTCTAAATTCTTTGTGAAATGTTTGAAATCTCTTAAAATATTGATGAAACCTCTACAATTTTTAAAAATCATTTGAAATCTTTGTGAATTTTCTAAAATCTTTTGAAATCTCCAGGATGGCTGAAAAACTTAATTTTCAAAATTCCATGACTTTTCCCTTATTTTTCTCCCACTAATTTTTCATTTTCCCTGACCATTAATATTCAAAGACCAACATTTCAATATTGTAAAAATTTTAGCATAGAATCTTCTATAAACGGAATAAAGCAATATTTTAGATTAAAATTTAACGATTCCAAATTTATTTATTAAAAAAAAAAATACTCTTCTACCATAAAAGATGAATTTTCAAGAAAACAGTTGAATTTTCGACAGAAAAATATGGCTTTTTGACAAAATAGTTCAATTTTTAACCTACAAAGATCAATTTTCAACCAAATGGTCGAATTTTCATAGGAAAAAGATCATACGTCAAACAAAAACAGTTCCACTTTCAATCCAATAGTTGAACTTTTACCCAAATAATTAAATTTTCAATCTACAAAGATAAATTTTCAACCAAAAAGTAACATTTTTAAGCCAAAAAGAAGAGTTTTTAGAAAAATGAAAAAAATGTAATAGCTGATATTTCAACCAAACAAGATTACATTTCGACCAAAAAAGATGAGTTTTAAAACCAAAAAGACGAATTTTCAACCAAAAATGACCAAGTTAGATTTTCAGTATAAAAATGAATTTTCAACAAAATAATCCAATTTTCAATCAGAGATGAATTTTCAACTAAAATGATGAATTTTCCAATCAAAAAGACGATTTTTTAACAAATAATGATTTTTCAGTCAAAACAGAAAAAAAGTGCATCCAAACTGTTGAACTTTCAAGCCAAAAGACAAATTTTCTGTAAAAACGTTGAGTCATTAACCGGAAAATACGAATTTCCAACAAAAAAGTTAATTTTCATCGATCAGCTGCATTTTTAATTAAAAAAGAGGAAATTTCAAGCCAAGAAGATTAGGTTTCTACCAAAAAGACAAATATCCAACTAAAAACGGGAAACTGACCAAATAGTTCAATTCTCAACCAAAAAAGTTTTTAATTTTAAATAACAAAAAAACAGTCAAATTGAACTAAAAAAGACGATTTCAACTACCAATAAAAATTTAAATAATCAAATTTTTAACTAAAAATATAATCGACAGAAGGAGGCGACTGCAAACAAGAAGAAATAGAAATACAAAAAAAATAAATTACTAACCAAAATATTATATCAGGGTGACTGCAAAACTTCATTCTCAAAATTCCTTAATTTTTCCCTGGCCATTAATATTTAAAGACCAGAATCTTGGTCTTCTAAAATTTCTAACATATAATCTTTTATAAACGGAATAGAACAATTAAAAATTTTAAATCTTAAATTTATAATGCTTAACTGTTATTTAATGTGCCTCTTATAGAAATTCTATGACTTTTGCAAGATCTGATTTCCAGATTTTCCCTGACCTACGGCCACCCCGAATCCCTAAAATCTGGTGTTAACTCAAAAATCGAGTAGTCAATCCCTCGGGATGAATCAAGTATTTATTTTTAAAATTGATAATTACCCAAGGAGCTTTTCTTCGAGCTTTTCCTACAGGGCCATCACCGTCATCATCTCGATGTTGTTCCCCAGTGTTGTCACCATTTCCATTCGTTATACCTTCGTCCTGGTAAGGTAGAAACAACTTAATTAATAATAATATAAAAAAATATAGCACTTTTGAGATTAGAAGGTTGAAAATTAGATTTTAAATACCGTTAAGAGATTGGCTGAATTTGATGAAACAACACATGTAGTTGAGGAGGCAGCTGTATGACGTAAATGCTGAGTCGTAGGTGGTCGTCTACGAGGTGCTTTTGCCCTGGAAGCTGTTAAATGCGAAAGTGGTAAACCTTCGCCTCTTTCTACGCCATCAAGTTCCTCTTCCAAACCCATGTTTACGCTTCCGTTACCGTTGTTACTGCCACTGTCACCCACAAGTCGCTTCAGACTCGACAAAATGGAATGATTGACAGACTTCTTATCGCCGCTTCCGCTTCCTAGAATTGGCGTCGCTGATGATGGCGATGGTGTTTTCTTGCTAGCAGTATCTGAATTACATAAATAATAATACATTAATAGTCTCAGATTGACATACAATGCATCTAATAAATGAAGCAAAAAATCAACCCGAGAAAAATATATAGTTATTGAACAATAAGAAAAAAACAAAAGATTATTGATTTTATAATTTTGCGACCGATAAGCTTATCTATAATTTTACAAGATAAGAAACAGGGTAATAATAGACTTAGTGGAGAATATATTTTATGGACAGCGAATTAAGAAACTTGGAATTCATTTCCGTAATTAAAATCTTTTAGGTTAATCTTACCTGTCCTAGTTCTGGTGTCAAGACTTTTTCTAACGTGTGCTTTTTCTGTTCGTTTTGTGGTGTGCTTAACCTTCGACGTGACCTGATTCGTCTCTTGCCATTGATCCTGGTCTTGCTGGTCGCTCTTTGAATTGATAACTTCAACAAAATTGTCGGGAAATAGTCCTATTTGTCCTCTAAGTTGACCTTGCCACCAGCCCTAGAAATAATAACACTCAGAAAAAATTCAAAATTCACTAATATTGAGGCTTTCATTTTCAAATCATCGAATTTTGAAAGTTTCAATCTAAAACGATCCAAATTTGAAGGCTGTCAATTCGAAACGATTTTAATTTAAAGCCAAACAGTTTAGAATGCTTCAAACTGGAATTATTTAATTTCGGTGGCTTTCCAATTTGAACCAATTTTATTTGAAGCACTTTCAACTGCAAATATTAAATTTCAAATGATTCAAACTTTTTAAAAATTGTCCAATTTGGAATGATTTTATTCCAAGCCACTTAAATTTAACTTTCAAAAGTACATCATAACACACAGCCAAAAATTATCTCAAAAAAGTGGAAATAGGGTGATTTTGTACGAAAATAGGGAAATAATTTCAAGTTTAAATATACTGCATTTTCACAAAAAAAAGTAAAATTTTCAACCAAAAGAGTTCAGTTTTCAAGCGAATGGTCGAATTTTTTAACAAAAAAGATTAAACTTCAACCGAAAACCGTTACATTTCCAACCAAATAGTTCAATTTTCAACAAAAAAGTTGAATTTTCAATAACAAAGTTAATTTTCAAACAAGCAAGATGACTTCTACAAAAAAGACGAATTTTTAACCAAAAATATAATAATAATTACTATTATTATTATTATCTTATTAACTCCTTGATAAAAAATATTTTAATTTTAAATCGAAAACAATTGAAATCAAGCAAAAAAGATCAATTGTTCACAAAAATAGTTGAATTTTCAATCCTTGAAGATGAATTTTCAACAAACAGTTGAATTTTCCACGAAAAAGGATGGCTTTTTAACAAAATGGTTAAATTTTCAACAAAATGGTTAAATTTTCAACAAAATAATTAAATTTTTAACAAAATAATAAAAAAATTTAATCAAAAACAGTTGAATTTAACCAAAAACTACAAATTTTCAACAAAAGAGTTGAATTCCCAACCAAAATAAATGAATTTTTAACCAAAGAAGACTAATGAATGAATTCTTAACGAAAGATACAATATTTGATATTTCAACCAAAAAAGATTTTAATTTTTAATCGAAAACAGTTGAATTCAATAGAAAAAGATGAATTTTCTACAAAATAGTTGAATTTTTGATTAGAAAAAAAAAATTGAACAAAACAGTTAAATTTTCAACCCAAAAGGATTACGTTTTAACAAAACGGTTGAATTTTCAATAAACTAATTAAATTCTTAACAAAATGATACATATTTTAAATAAAAGAGATAAATATTATACGAAAAGATATAAATTTTCAACCATAGAGATGAATCTTCAATTCAAAAACGATGAGTTGTCAACAAAAATTCAAAACAGTAGAACTTTAAACTTAATAATATAAATTTAAAAAAAATTAATTTGCAACCAATTTGATCAATTTTCAGTTAAAAATTAATTATTAAAAAAAAGGAATTTTCAACCAAGTAGTTGAATTTTTATCGATTTCAATTTTAAATAAAAAACAGCTTAATTTAACCAAAAACGACAAATTTTCAACAAAATAGTTGAATCCTCAAATAAAAAAATTAATTTTTTTTTGTCAAACAGTCAAATTTTCAACCAAAAAAGATTAATTCTCAACGAAAAAGATAATAGTTGATATCTCAATCAAAAATATTTTGATTTTAAATCAGAAACAGTTGGATTCAACTGAGAAAGACAAAATTTCAACCAGAAAAATGAAACTTCAACCAAAAAAATCGATTATTAACAAAGAAGTTCAACTTTCAACCAAGTAGTTGAATTTTCAACCAAAAAAGCTGAATTCTCCGAGAAAAATATAATAGTTGATATTTCAGCAAATACGATAGTAATTATAAATCCAAACAGTTAAATTCCACAAAAAACGACGAATTTTCAACAAAATACTAGAATTTTTTATCACAAAATATTTTTTTCCACAAGAGACCAAAAAAGATTACTTTTTAACTAAATAGTTGATTAACTTTGCAGCCTAAAAGTACAATTTTTAACCAAAAGAAATGAATTCTGAACAGCAAATTCAATGGTAGACTGTTTATCCAAAAATAATTAATTTTCAACCAGAAATAGTTGGATTTTCTTATTAGGTCCTACTAATTCAGGTCGCATTTAAGCGCAAAAAAAGAGAAATAGGAGGGAAAGGGGAGAGCGGGAAATTGTCTTGAAAATAGGATGGGAAAGAGGAAATCTGTAAAGAAGGGAAAAAGGGAAATAGGGGAAAGAGTGTGAAGTCTGAAATGTGTACAAAATCAAAATACCTTATCAGGTGCATCTCGAGAAAGAATTCTGATTATATCTCCTTCGATGAGAGTCAACTCGTCCTCGTTGGACGCCTGATACGGGAACAAGACCCTGCACAATTCCTCTTCGTCCTTCTCTTTACTTTTGCTCATTTCATCGCCCGTAGGAGGAGCCACAAAATTAGAGGGAAAAACGCCAATCCGTCGATTGTTTCGCCCTCGCCACCAGCCTTCTTCTACTTCTCCTAGAAATTCTATAGTATCATTCGGCACGAGCTTCAATTCATCAGGATTACAGGGTTCGTAACTAAATAGGACTCTACAAGTTTTTCTTCCCGATCCTCCATTACGTAAAGTAACTTCTTCAGCTGCTCCACTTGTGCTTCCTTCTCCACTTGCACTTCCGGCACTTGCCCGACTTCCTGCGACCATCCCTATTTCTTCTTGTGGAGGTGTCCGAACCTTTAATTTATTTAGATTTCAAAAATTCAAACCAAAATTTGAAGGATATCGGTTTTAGTGTGATAATTTATTTTATAGATGAATAAATCGCATTGAGATATTGATTCGGAGATAAAATTAGACGGAATGAATAATTGAGTATCGATTTCGTTTATATTTGCAATCTTTTAAACTCGGAGAGAAACACCTTCCACTTGAAAGGTTTGAATATATTAAACATAGTAATTAGCATCTGGAGTTAGGGAGTAACTTAGTTCGAAAATAAAATGTGTAACTACAACGTAATTCAGTTCCAGCTTTACAATGACTTGTAACATTCATTTTTTTAATAATTAGAAAGGTGGTTATAAAGTTTTAATCTGCAATTATGTAAGTTTAAAGCCTTTTAATTGATATAAAATATAATTTTGAAAGATTAAAAGTTTGTATGGCTCTGTAATTTGGATTTTCAACTTTATGGATTAGTGCTATAGAAAGGCAAGATCAACATATTTTTGGAAAGACCCCACATTGTAAATGCAGATCAATTTTACGAAAATACAATCGATAATATTTTGCTACCGTAAATAAATAGGTTCTAGTTAGAAAATAAATAAAAATAAGATATTCATCACCTAATAAAAAATTCGTTTATGACCGATATTAGTACGATATTTGGAATGAAAATAGAAAAATAAAAGTGAATGTTAGTTTATATGACCTCGAATATGTATTTATTACTAAGATAAGATAAGTGGCATGCAACAGGTTAAACCTTTAGTTATCGAGCAAAATTAATGAGAGTCACGTTCGAGGTCTGTAGAACTGAAAGATGGACTATTTTTTATTTGCAAGCACAAAGATCTACCTTGACAAAATTGTCGGGAAACATGCCGCGTTTATCCCTCAAGGTACCTTCCCACCAACCTCCGAGTATCATCTTGATGTCTTTAATGACGTCCCCTTTTCTTAGGGTCAACTCGTCGGGCTCTTTGGCCACATAATTATATTCCACGACTGCTTCCATTTTCACACTAGATCAAGTTTACAGCCTTCGCTAAATAGTTGCTTTGTACCTATAAAATAAAGTGTATAAATTAGGAATTAATACCTGGTTTATCTTTCAAAAAGTCAACAGACTGACCACTCAAGCATTAGAAAAAGCTTCTTCATATTGAAAAGGCTTTTTCTTAAATAAAAAAAAAACAGGTTTCCCGTTTGAATAATAATAAAAACAAAATAAGGTCCGATTAAAAAATAAAACTATAAATTCGCATTTTCATACATTTTCAATTTGAAATTATTAAATTTTGACGTTCTAAATTTTTAAATATTAAATTTCGAAGGTTTCAATTCAGATTATTTAATAAACAATTGAACATTTTCAATTTAAAATATCATAGTTTTATTTATCGGCAATTTTAAAAAAATCAAAGGAGTTAGTGGCAACCGCAATTATGAATAAGATACACCACGGTGGAACTTAACAAAGTTTAAGTGAAAGTTTCAAGTAAATGGGATTTTTGATAATCGGTGTGGATCCTTTTGAAAAAATTTGGTTTTTGTATTTAATTAATGAGAAATGAAGAAATTATGATAAGTTTACATGGTAAATATTGGTTAACATTTTTTTAATAGTTTTTTTTATTGCATGTGATTGTCTTTATCCCACGGATATTTTAAGATGAAAATAGAAATACAATTAAATACAAATAGATCATTTTTCCTTGTATTTTCTTGCAGAAAAGTAAAAAAGAAAACAAGAAAGAGCAAATTTCTACATTTTGAAAATTTGTATAACTTTTTATAAATAATTTGTTTACTTTGTTGTAAAACTCTACAAGGCGTTACAGAAAACTAAAGTATTTTACATTTTTTAAATTTGGGCGTTTGACGTTATCGAAACAATTTTAATTTTCCGTAAATTATTGTGGAAAATGATCAATCTTTACAACAAAATACAAGAATTCACTAAAGTTGAAATATTGAAAAGCTATACTAAGAATGATGTTGTGAATTCTTGTAGTTTATTGAAGAAGAGTACAAATTAAAAACAAATATATTGCATGTTTGCCAGCAACTTCTGTTATTACTAGTTATAATAAACTATAGATAAAGCAGAAATTTCAGTTATGCAACATTTTTTTACATGCTAATGTTACCTAGATATCCACTATCTATCAAACGTAATTTTAAAGCAGAAGAAAACATTTTCAGAAAAAGTATAAAAAACTAAAACCATTTTTACATGACCTACAAAAAATACAATAAATTACAACAAAAATTACAGAAAAGTACAACTTTAGTCTATTATTCGGATGAATTTTGTACTTTTTTATATTGTTGTATTTTATTGCAGTTTTAATTTCCCACAAGAATGTAGAAAAACGAATTTATAACAAAATAGTTCAATTTTCAACAGAAGTGATGAATTTTCAACTGAAATGAATGAATGATAAATCTTCAACGGGAATAGTTGAGTTATCAGTTTAAAAAATTAATTTTGAACCAAAAAAAAAACGAATTTTTAACAAAATAGTGAAATTTTGAAATAAAATGATGAATTTTCAACGGGAATAGTTGAACTTCAAAGAAAAAGTTAAATTTTCAACTAAAATGATGAATCTTTAACAGGAATAGTTGAATTTTTTAGCCAAAAAGATGAATTTTTAACAACAGAGTTTAACTTTCAAGCAAGTAGTTTAATTTCCAATGAAAATAATAAATTTTAAAATAAAATGATGAATCTTAAACTCGAATAGTTGAATTTTTAAACAAAAAATTGAATTTTCAAACCAGAAGACTGATTTTCCACCAAAAAAGAACATTTTTCTCAATCGAAGTGATGAATTTTCCTCTAATATGATAAGTCTTCAACAGGAACACTTAAATTTTCAATAAAAAAATGAATTTTCAAACAAAGAAAAACGAAAATCAAAATTCCAATCAACTAGTTGAATTTTCAAATAAAATCATTAATTTTCAAATAAAATGATGAATCTTTAACTCGGATCAAACATGGAAGTTAAATTTCCAGTTTAAAAAATTAATTATTAACCAAGAACATTTTTTTTCAACATAACAGTTAAATTTTCAACCAATATGCGCAGTCTTCGACAGAAATAATCAAATTTCAGTAAAAAAAATGAGTTTAAAACAAAATAGTTAAATATGTAACCAAAAATATGAATTTTCAATTAAAATAATGAATCTCTAACCAAGAAAATTTATTTTTAACAAAAGAGTCAAACTTTCAATGAAGTAGTAGAATTTTCATCCAAAAAAGATGAAATCTCAACGAAAAATGTAATAGTTGATATACCAAAAAAGATCTTAATTTTGAATCAAAAACAGTTGGATTCAACCAAAAATACGATTTTTTCAACTAAGAAAGATAATTCCGGCAACAGAGAGAATAAGCTACAATCAAACTGTTGAATTTTCTACCAAAAAGGATGAATTTTCAACCAAACTATTTCCCTGACTTTAAAAAAAATCCTTGACATTACCAGGTTTTTCCAAGTATATAAAAATTTCCTGACAATTTCAGGTTTTCTGGGTGAGTAGACACCCTGTATTACCATAACAGATAAAAAAATCCTATTTATTTGGTACTTTAATTCAAACTTGGTCAGACACACTAACACCATATTTAAAACTTTGATAGCGATAGATTAGAAAATCAGGCAAGAATTAAACGCATGCATGCAAAATAAACATTAAGACCATTTTTGTTTAATTAAACGATATTTTCAGTGCATAAATTTTAAAGAAATTTTTAGTGTGTTACAGTCTTTGAAAAACATATCATGTAAATTTCGAAGAAAATGATATAACATTTTCAACTCAGAATTGTAAAGAGAAGCACCAGTAAATTTATAGCAAATTAAAAGACTAATATTGTCCTTGAGTTGTCCGCAGTTATTAATTTAGATAAGATATCACGTAATGAACTCAAAAGAGATAAAATTATAACGAAGTTTGCAGACATTTTAGTTCTGAAAAATATTTACACTTTTCTGAAGATAACATGTCCCAAATAAGGCGAATTACAAAATCCATTCATAATCCAGCGATTGTTTAAATATTGTTATTTTCAAAAACTCTTGTCTTAATTAAAAATTTTTTGCTGGAAACAATTCTAAATAATAATGTATAATAAGTAGTATGCAGAATATTACATTTATATGAAAGCGGGTTTGTTTTTGATTTCTCTGTTTGAGTTATTGATTGAACGAAAGTGGAACACTTCAATAATACAATGCGATATTCATTCTGTTCTCCATAAAGTGCAAAGCCCTAGATTTTCTACACCAATCTTATTTCGAAAATGGATTTTCGCAACACCCAAGTATTTAATTTTTTCGATATTGGCAACGTAACACTACTTTTATAGAGTATTAAATAAGCAAGAAAATTTATATATTGTTTAAAATAAGGACATAATATAACAGTATTTATATTAATTAAAAGACTAAAAAGTAAACCTTCAAATAAAACAGAATTTAGGGAAAATATAACTCTGATTTGTAATATGCACAAATTATTTAATTTTCTTAATATATTAAAAATAATTTTAAGTGAGAAACTGCATCCTAAGCAAATTAGTACTAGATATGAACTACGATTATTATTTTGTTCACAAGAACAATTTTCTCCACATGACCCACTTACGGAATGGAAACTACAATTTGAATAAAAACAGAATTAAAATCAAACCGTTTTAGTGAAATCAGATAAAATAAAAGTGGTTCACCCACGAAATCCATTCAGCGATGAAAGTCACAGATTTCTATTTTTCACACATGTCACTCGAAATCTCGAAAACAAATATGAAATCTTTCATACTTAAAACTTTAATTACAAAAAAGGACAATTAATCACAGGTATAAAATATGAATAGAAATCATAATATCACCAGGCAAGTGAATAAATTACTGATAGAACTTTCCAAAAAATAATTAATGACAAGCATGCATAGTGTCACGAAAGAGCGTTAAGGACAAAAGTGGTACAACAAGAAAATTGTAATTTCATGAAGCAGACATGCAAATTATTCTCTGTATTTTTACCTCGTTTCGGAGCCACGATTATCAGAAAAAGTGCACGGATTATCGTCACGAATTAACGTTTAATTTCGCTTCGACCAAGCAAAAGAGGTTGTGTCATTATGTTAAGATAGCCTAAGTGGTGCTGAGCATACGTGCAAAAACAGGTCAAGCAAAGCTTTCTGCATAGACCACTAATTTCCTGTGCGTAGATCAGTTGTCACAAAAATTTTCTGCACTCACTGTATTCATATTACTCTATTTTCAGTAGAAATTAGTAAAAAAGATTGAAATTTAGGCGTATCCCAAGCCTGTTTGACAGCCCCGAATGTGTCACTGACGCCATTTTGAATTTTCAACAAGAAAAAGGTTGAGCTCGCCTCTGATTGGAGAAACGTAACGCGCGAAATTCAAACCTTCCAAACCACAGGTTCTATAATTTTCTTTGTTATCAATTATTTTATTGATCAGGGTATAATAAATATTTAGATTATATTAGAGATAACAAATTTGTAAGGAAAATTGTTCGGTATGAGTTGAAATCAGAGTTGAGACGATTATATTGTTTTACACTGACTTTCACTTTAGAGCACAAGAATATTTTTATAAGTGTTTTTATGCGATAAAAAACAATCTCAGCAGAATTTAGAATGTGCTGAGGCACTGGAGAAGCACGTCGCATTTCTCCGTTACTTTGTGACTACGTAGATCTGAAATGAGTCATAAGGAAATATGAAAACTACATACACGTTCTGAGATGATGTGATGACTAATCTTTTTCCCCACTGCTAAAAATATACTCTCGCTCTCCTCACCTGTTTAAAAGAATTTGACGCGCCTTTTGTTGACAACCTTTTTATAATGAGGTAATATCTTTTATTATGTTTGATATAGTGCCTGGATTTTTAATATCAAGAAACGTGAGTTTTAGGACAAATATTTGACTTCATCTCGCATGCTAGGCCTTATCTCTCATCTCGCTTATCTGAAAGTAAAACCACAAACAAAATTGTCTAGATTCCAGCTTTGAAGTTTTATGAGGGATTGAAAAAAGTATCAAAAGTAGATTTTTAAATCAAAAAGTAAAAATATGGCATTTTCAACAAAATAGATGAATTTTTAACCAAATAGTTGAATGTTCAACCAAGAAGATTAATTTTCTACCAAAAAAGAGGAATCTTCAACAAAATTCTTAATAAATTATTTAATAAAATAGTTACGTTTTCAACTGAAGAGATGAATTTTCAACTAAAATTATGAATCTTCAACCAGAAAAATTAGTTTTTAACAAGGCCGTTTATCTTTTAGCTAAGTAGCTGACTTTTCAACCAAAAAAGACGAATCTTCAACAAAATTCTTAATAAATTATTTAATAAAATAGTTACGTTTCAGCCGAAGAGATGAATTTTCAACTAAAATGATGAATCTTCAACCAGAAAAATTAGTTTTTAACAAAACCGTTTATCTTTTAGCTAAGTAGCTGAATTTTCAACCAAAAAAGACGAATCTTCAACAAAATTCTTAATAAATTCTTAAATAAAATAGTTACGTTTTCAACCGAAGAGATGAATTTTCAACTAAAATGATGAATCTTCAACCAAAAGAATTAGTTTTTAATAAAGCCGTTCATCTTTTGGCTAAGTAGATGAATTTTCAGCCAAAAAAGACGAATCTTCAACAAAATTCTTAATAAATTATTTAATAAAATAGTTACGTTTTCAACCGAAGAGATGAATTTTCAACTAAAATGATGAATCTTCAACCAGAAAAATTAGTTTTTAACAAGGCCGTTTATCTTTGAGCTAAGTAGCTGAATTTTCAACCAAAAAAGACGAATCTGCAGTGAAAAATATAATACTTTATATTTGAACAAAAAAATGTTAATTCAAAATCAAAAAAAGGTGAATTCAACAAAAAAATACGGTAGGTATTCATTTAGTAGAAATTTCAATTTACCGAGATCTGAGTTGCCCGAAAAAACACTAGATTATTATTAAAAATCTAGTAATCTTTCAACGACCCCTAGATTGTTCCGTGAAAACCACTAAACTGTTACTAACAATCTATTGTTTTTTCGGGAAAATGAGATTTCGGTAAACTGAAATTTCGGCTAAATAAATAGGGGAGACCACCCTAAAGTATATAATCGTTAATTCGAAACACAAATTTCACTATAATAATTATTTATAATTTTAATTTATTAATACATATAGAGTCCTAACTATTAATGGAATTAAATTATTTGTTTCACGTACGTTAATATTTTTAATTGATGATTATCTACTGTAGGATCATTATCTATTGTAGTGTGGTCTCTTCTATACCTACCAAAAATAAGAATTTTCCACAAAATAATGGAATCCTCAACCAAAACAGAATATTTTTCAAATCTGCAGGTTTGAATCAGTTACAATTTCTACCAATTCAATCAGTGACTGAATTCTAGCTGTGAATGAGTTATTTTCATTGATGAATTAGTATGTTTTACTGATTTATCACTCAAAAATAGCGTATTAATAGCTAGAATTCAGTCAGTAATATTCAAGTAAAACAAATTACTTATTCAAATTTATAGAGAACTAAATGAACAAATGCATTTTTAACTAAACAGATTTTGCAGCTAAAAAATTTTAAAAAATTAAACTAAATTTTTCAATTTTCGAGCCAAAAAGGCGAACTTTATACAAAACAGTAGAATTTTTTTATCCGAAAATATGAACTTGAACACAAAATTTTATTTTTAATTCAACGAAATAATAAATTAAACACAAAAGAATTATTTTCTACCAAAAAAGACGATTTTTCAACAAAATACTTGAATTTTTAATAAAATAATTACATTTTTGAACCGAAGAGATGAATTTTCAACTAAAATGATCTTCAACCGAAAAAAATGAATTTTTAATTAAATAGTTTATCTTTTAGCTGATTAGTTCAATTTCCAACAAAAAATACGAATTTTCAACGAAAAATATGAAAGTTGATATTTAAACAAAAAAAAGATATTTATTTTAAATAAAACACAGTTGAATTCAACAAAAAATTACGAATTTTCAATAAACTAGTTGAATCTTCAACCAGACTTCAAGCAAGGCAGATTAATTTTCAAATCTGTAGATTTGATTCAGTTAAAATTTTTACCAATTTCAACCAGTGACTGAATTCTGTAGCTATGAATAGTTATTTTTACTGATAAATTAGTAAGTTTTACGGATTTATCACTAAATATTACCTGATTGATAGCTATAGAATACAGTCACTAATTCATAAAAGTAAACAAATTTAATGATTTAAACTGATAGAAAACTAGAGTTGCATTTTTAAACCAAAAAAATTAATTTGTACCAAAAGAGATGAATTTTAACAAAGCAACAAATGAATTTTTACCCAAAAAAGGTTAATCAGTAAAAAAAATATGATTCATAACTAAAATTCAGTAACTAATTGCTATTAGTAAAAAATTAGAACTGATTAAGATTAAGAGAGAATCAAACAAAAATGTCAACTAAATTGTTGAATCTTCGAGCCAAAAAGACGTACTTTATATAAAACTGTACAATATTTTACACGAAAATATAAACTTTAACTTTATTTTCAATTCAACCAAATAGTTGAATTTTCAACCAAATAAATTAAGCCTAAAAGATTAATTTTCTACTAAAAAATATGAATTTTCAACAAAATATTTAAATGATTAATATAATAGTTACATTTTCAACTGAAAACTGAAGAGGTGAATTTGCATCTAAAATGATGAATCTCCAAGAAAAAAATGAATTTAAAAAAAAAGTTAATCTTTTAGCTAAGCAGTTGAATTTTCAAACACAAAAGATGAATTTTCAACGAAAAATATGTAATAGTTGATCTTTAAGCAAAAATAAAAGATTTTTATTTTAAGGGTATGTGTCACTTATGCAATTCATATACCGACAGTTTTTTGATCATATATGATCAAAAAACGAATGAATAATTTTTGATCATATATGATCCAAAAACTGTCGGTATAGGAATTGCATAAGTGCCACATACCATTAAAATAAAAATATTTTATTTTTGCTTAAATATCAACTATTACATATTTTTCATTGAAAATTCATCTTTTGTGTTTAAAAATTCAACTGCTTAGCTAAAAGATGAACTGTTTTGTTAAAAATTCATTTTTTTCTTGGAGATTCATCATTTTAGATGCAAATTCACCTCTTCAGTTTTCAGTTGAAACTATAACTATTATATTAATCATTTAAATATTTTGTGGAAAATTCGTATTTTTTAGTAGAAAATTAATCTTTTAGGCTTAATTTATTTGGTTGAAAATTCAACTGTTTGGTTGAATTGAAAATAAAGTTAAAGTTTATATTTTCGTGTAAAAAATTCTACAGTTTTATATAAAGTTCGTCTTTTTGGCTTGAAGTTTCAACAATTTAGTTGACATTTTTCTTATTTATTGACTGTAAAATCATTAATTCCACGCGAAATGAGATACCGAGTTGAAAGTTTGGGAAAATAAAGAAAAGGGACTAAGGAACTTTAATGTATACTAATACATTTTTACAATTACAAAAAAAAAAAGATTTTCGGAATTTTTTTTTGCATCTGTGAAAATGTATTAGTGCATAAACGTTCCTTAGTCCCTTTTCTTTATTTCTTCAAACTTTCAGCTCAATATTTCATTTCGTGTAGAATTGGACATTGGTATGATAAAATATATCGGTAAAGTAGGAATCGAATTGGTGTCAACCAAAACAGATTAATTTTAAAATCTGTAGATTTGAATGAGTGACCATTTTTACCAATTTCAATCACTGAGGGAATTCTATAGCTATGAATAGTTATTTTTACTTATAAATTAATCAGTTTTACTGACTTATCACTGACAAATAGCTGATTCATATCTAGACATTCATATCTAACCAAACAGTTGCATTTTTCACTAGCCAAAAATTTAATTTCTACCAAAAGAGATGAATTTTAACAACCAAACACATGAATTCTTAACCAAAAATTGTTAATCAGTCAAAAATAGCTGTTTCATAGCTAAAATTCAGTAATGAATTGCTATTAGTGAAAAAATTTAACTGATTCAAATTAAGAGAGAACCAAACAGTTGTGTTTTATTTTTAATCAAAAAATATTAAATTTCTACAAAAAGAGAGTAATTTTTAAACCAAAAAGACGACGATTGACCAAAGCAGTTGAATTTTCAACAAGCAGTAAAATAATAAAAATGTTGACTAAATTGTTGAATTTTCAAGCCTAAAACACGAATTTTATAAACTAAACAGTCGAATTTTTTACCCGAAAATATGCATTTTTAACAAAAATTTTTATTTTTAATTCAACCAAATAGTTACATTTTTAACCAAATAAATTAAACTTAAAAGAAGTTTCAACCATTTTTTTTACATTTTCGCGAGCGGCTTTTTTTGGTTTTCGCTCATCGTGCTGGGCTTAGATAAAAAGAAGAAATTTACTTGCAAATATTATTATTATTATTATTAATATATCATTAAGCCGTTTCCCTTTCGGGGTAGGCGTGAATTGCTCGGTGGTAAAGT
>JAABKJ010006458.1:0-21954 GCA_011634705.1 Andricus grossulariae
ACAAATCCAAGCTCAAACCGGAATTTTGGTGCCGTTACGTTGACGACACTTTTGTCATCTGGAGACATGGACTAGATAAACTACACAAGTTCTTCGATGTTATTAATCGATTACACCCTAATATCAAGTTCACCATGGAAATTGAACAAAACGGAAAATTACCTTTCTTGGACGTACTAGTTTACAGAAGATCTGATAACACATTAGGACATGAAGTTCACAGAAAACCCACCCATACAAACAGAAACCTACATGCCTCCTGCCACCAGCACCCATCTCAAAAGCAATCGGTCATCAATTCATTTATATACAGAGCTGCTTTCATAACAGATAAATATAACTCACGAAAGGAATTAAAAAAGGTTAAGCAAATCCTCATACAAAACGATCACAAAAACAAACAAATTGAGAAAGCAATGAGAAAATACACTAGAAAAAAACAAGTCGACACAACCCACTAAAGAAATAGAAAGAAAAACGACCACCGACCTATCATACATTGAAGGTATCACAGAACAAATAGGAAGAATTCTCAACAAACACAAAATCCAAACTATATTTAAACCACCTACGAAAATGGGACGACTTCTAAACAACCCTGAAGATGAAAAAGCACCTCTCAGTGATCCGGGAGTATATAAAATTCCCTGTTCTTGTGGCAAAGTCTTTATTGGAGAAACCGGGAGGGCGGTGAGCCAACGTGTAAAGGAACATGAGAGTAAAGTCAGGCTAATGCATTTCACGCAATCAGAAATAGCTGAGCACCATATTGAAACCGGATATAGCATTTCATTTGACGAAACAACAGTCATCTCAAAAACTCACAATATTTTACCAAGAAAACATAGAGAAACTATCGAAATCTTAAAACATCCTGATAACATCAATAGGGACAATGGATATAATACCAATCCGATTTGACTTTCCGTCCTCCCGAGGTTTTTAAAAAAGACTTGATTGGCCAATAAAGTTCGAGCAGGCCCTACCATGGGGGTGTCTGGCCAATCATACGCATCGCAGAGAATCTATATAAGAACAACATAACCTGAAACTTCAGTTTCAGGTGAGCCCTGAAGTAGTGAACTGTAATGTTCACGAAACTTCGGTAAGTTTCGTAGTTTTGCTCACGCTTGGAACCCGAAAGAGCTTTGAATTTTGAATTTAAATTCATCGTAATGAATCATCGTGAAAGTATTAAATCTATTATGAATGTGATAAGATTCTAAATCTGGATAATCTCGAGCAATGTGGATAACCTGAAAATCAGTGTTCTTTCAAGTTCCTAATATGACATACAAAGCTCAAATACTTTCCCTTTTACTAGACTTTATGAATTATTTCTGGCTTTTTTTTTTAGGTGCCCTCTGTCACGCCACCTGTCCCCGAATGGAGTTGAAAGGAGCCATAAGTAGATCCACTACCGGCTAAGAGTAAGCGATCGTGATAGCAACAGGACAAATCTTAGAATTTTAAAATGAGTGTATTTGAGGCAAAAAAGAAGCGTAGATTCAGAAAATGACTATTTTTTTGGGCTAAAATGTCCTTCAATATTCTTAGTTAATGTTTCAAGCGATTTAAGTTTTTATTTATATGTGATTCAAACATATTGAGTTGTCTCACGACTGAAAAAGATGCTTTCGTCCTATTTTAGCCGCAAGTGTCCTTTCAAACCAAGTAATGAATTTTCAGACCAGATAGAGAAAAATTTTATGAAAATACATGAAATAAAAACAATCAGTTTATTTTTCAACTAAACAAAGAATGAATTTCACACCAGAACGAGTATTATTATTTCAAAGAGCCCCAAAGAGCCACCGCTAGCATTTTAACGATGCAATTCCAGACGGTGTCCACTGTTCATTTAGGTCGTCCAAAAATGCATTGGAAATTTTTTTTTCTCGAATTTTTATGAATATCGCCAAAAACGTTGTTTGAAATCACACAAAAATAAATCCATTTCCTTTTTGGGAAAAAAATGATATTCAGAGGTGGCGCAAGCCCGATTAAGTTTAACACGAATTTCCCTCAAGAAAAAGAGAATTTTGTAAATTTTATTCAGAATCCTCAATATTAGCTAAATTGACTTGAAACTCAACAGTTTACTACACAATTAGCCATCGAATACGAATAAAATATGAATCTTCAATTATATCAACACCAAAAGTCTGTTTTATAGGGTCCTAAAGAAACCCCACAAGTGAAAAAATGGGTTTTGCGAGCTTTTGACGCTAATTATGATTGTTTTGCGGGTTTTTTAATGCAATTTGTTTTTTATACATAATATACTACTTCATACTGGTAATTGAATGTGTACATATATTGTTTAAACAATCTTTCATTGTTTTTAGGAATTTTCTCTTAGAATAGAGTTAGAAAGTCGCCAAAAAAAGAAAAATTCATTTTTTATCCAATTTGCAATTAAAGCGAGGCCATACTTAATTGGTGTTAACAAAAATAATTGTTTAAAGAAATTATTCTCATTGTAAATAACATTCTCCATGGATAATGCTAGAAATTGCTACTTTTTTATAAAATTTGCAACTTTTTGTTCACTTTCCATTTGAAGTGAGTTATTACTCATTTCAATTTAGAAAAAATAATTACTCAAACAAATTATTACTGTTTGGAGCTATCCTCTTCCACATTACTACAATACAGTTGCAATTTTTCCTGAAGTTTTTAACTTTTTGTCACTTTTCAAATAGAGTAAAGTAATCATTAATTCAAGTTGACAAAAATAATAATTGTTTAAAAAACTTATTATCATTGTTAATAATATTATCTTTGTTTATTGGTGGAAATTTGTTGTTTCTTTAAACTTTGAAACTTTTTGTCTACTTTTCACTATTAATATAGACGAATATAGAAGATAGCTATAAACAATAATAACTCACCGCAAGTGAAAAGTGGACAAAAATTACAAATTGTGGAAAAAACCGCAATTTCTGGAATTATTCATAGAGAATATTATTACCAATAATAAAACATTTGTTGAAAAATTATTTATGATAACATCAAATAAGTATTACCTCGCTCTAATTGAAAATTGGACAAAAACCGCAAAAAAAGTCATAATTAGCGCCAAAAACTCGCAAAACCCATTTTTTCACTCATGGGGTTTTTGTGGGACCCTATAAAACAAACTTGAAGAGGTGTTATTCAAAAACGAATCTTTCATTTGTATTCTACGGCTATTTTTGAATAGAAATTTTAAGTTTTAACTCGATTCAGCTAATATTAAGAATTGTGAATAAAATGTACAAAACCGTCTTTTTTCCTATGGTAAATACGTGCTAAACTTCATGGAGCTTGCGCCACCTCTAAATATCATTGAAAAAAAACATAGATTTATTTTTGATTGGATTCCGAGCATCATTCATAAAAATTCATAAAACAAAATTTCAATGCATTTTTGAATCACCCTAATGGCCACTAATCACTATTTCACTCCAACTTTTGAATTGAAGCCTCGGAAGCCACTTGAAGGCACTTTTATATAATAATAACGTAACATATATATTTTTTGTTCTATTTCCTTGCACATCTGCATGTGATAGCACACATTGCGTAATGTGAAAAATAATGTCAACATATATATTGTTTTATTGTTATGTTTTATTCTCGATGCTTTGAACGCTTACACATGGACTGTTATTGTTATAATACGCATTGTGAGCACTTGAACTATATGTGGAATTAAATGTTGTAATGCACATGGATTAATAAGTAACAATCACTCTCTACTAAGAGTGATCTTTATTTAAAATAGGTAAACTGTAATAATTTAATTAATACAATTTATAATAAGGTATCTTGAATAAATATGATATAGTCTATAATTGGTATAATCGAAAATTGGAACCTCTTATAAAATCAATTTGAGAAGAAAAATCCGTCGATCACTATTTAATTAATGAAGACCAGCTTTCAATATAAAAAGACAGGATTAAAATTATAATTCAATCTCGAACAGTTATCTTATATCCTACCGAGTAAGAATGAGTCCGCGGCTTTCAAGATGCTTTCAAAAAATATTTTCGTTGAATGAACAAAATATTTTGCTTGCTTCTAGAAAAATCTCTTTTCTAAATTATTTGATAGGTTCAACAAACAAATTTTTTCAAATAAAAACAATATTGGTAAAATCAATATAACAATTCAACCAAAAACTTCAATTCATTGTAGCAAACAAACATGGTCAACTTAACAAAAATTCTGTTTATTTAGGCAAGACTTTTTCTGAAATTAACCAAATGCGGTGAACAAAACGAGTTTGCTGAATAAAGCAAATAACTGATATCATTGCGACATGAATTCGACAATTTCACTGTGATGTATACAATAATAATATTGCATCTTCAGGGAGAGGAATTTTCCGTGATGTTGCAAAAAAATTTATTGTGATAAGGTTCTATTTTTCGAGAATATTAGGCAATCTGGATAACCTGTGAATTGGTGTTTTTTCAAGTTCCTAATATTACATGCGAAGTTGTAATATTTTTCCTCCATCTGGGCTTCATTAATTATTTATATTTGTTTTCGCGTCGTCTGTCACATCACCTGAGCGTTCATGTTTCTTCAAGGATGCCTCATTTTATGCCCGTTTATATTAAATTCTCCATGCTGGAATATATAACGCGTAAATTCACGATTATATGCATTACTGTATTCTCTCTTGATTTTTCTAATGCTGTATTCCATGCTTGATGGATGCATATATATAATATGTGCTAGCCCTACTTCTGTATAGTCTGCTCGAGCATTTGCCTCTCTACATGCTCTGATGTGTGCTTCTTTGTATATTGGATCGATCGATGTTGATACGTGTGTAGCAGCAGCTTCATCGCGAGCCACAACAAGTGGCAAATAATGGTTTGAACCCAATTTCCGAAGTAAATTACGAGACAGATAAACCCACTGATGGCTAATCGTGTCATACACAATAAATACATTTACCAGGCCAAATAAGAAGCATAGATCTTTAATTAGGTTTCCCCTCTGCCATCCAAATATGATATAATCCCTTTTGAAGAGTTTTACCTCATCAAAGGCAATACCTTTATCACCGAATGTTTCGAAATTGCGGAACTGATGCTCAAACAACAATTCTTCGACTCGAGGAATGACACCGTTGTTTCCAGGAAATAAATCCTCCAATGTTCTCGGTTCTGAACTAATTAATTCTGTAAGAAAAAAAAAGCGATAGGTGAAGGTTAATGTAAAGATATAATATACATTAGAAAGATTAGGCAGGAAAAATAAGAAGAGGAAAACAAATAAAAAAAAAAGCACATTTTTGTTGAGTCTCATGCAATATTTATATTAACATATAAACCAATCTTCAAATTATTTAAATCTCTCCGCTTAGATCAAAGCTGTTATGTTTTCGCTAACTTTTCGTGTGGAATAAAGAAATTTCTCTTAATATTTTTCTGACACTCAGTTTGACAGTTTACACGTCAGTATTGTGAAAGCCTCAGAAAAAAATTAATTGAAGCTGCAGTTAATTAAAGAAAAAATATGGAAATTCTATCTTCTCACATTTACACTCACTGATTCAAGTAACTTGAACTTCTTGCGAAATTTTTGTTTAAATACAAACACATATGACGCACATATTAAACATAATAAGAATTTCGAAAAAATAAGTTATTGTTTCTATTTATATTGTTTACGAATGACCAATTTGCAATTGAAAAGCTGTAAGATCGAATAAAGTTTAATTTCAAGTCTTGAGGAGTAAAATATTCTAAAAAAAGTTGAAAATTTCATACATTTGAAATATAAATCTTGATTTAGAATCTTGAATCTTATACATTGTAGAATTTTCAATTTTGAAAATGAAAAATAAAAATGATGCAAGTTTCAAATTTTTTTATCAAATATTTTGCAAATTTGATCATTAAAATTTGAAATCTCATACTTACGAAAGATTGGTGATTAACAACTCTTAAATACAATATTGAAAATCATTGAAATAAAAGTTTAGGAAGTTTGATTCATGCGGCTTTGAAATTCAGAAATCTTAGATTACAAATTGTCAAAATGGAAAAGTTTCAAATTGTAGCTCTACAAAATTGTAAAAATTGATATTCTTAATCTTTAAAATTGAAGAGCTTTCAATTTTTAAAATTTATAATCAAAAATGATACGAGTTTCGAGATTCAGAGTGATAAATTTTCTAATTTTGATGATTTGCATACGAGTTTTATTATTTGATTTGGAAGATTTTTGATGCAAAAATTCATTTTTAATCTTCAGACTGTTAAGAAAAATAACGTCATACTTCTTCAGAATTAAATTTTTTAATTTTCACGATTCGAAATAAAAGTGTGAAAAGTTTTATTTATTGCAAATGAAAATTTCATAATTTTGATGATTCGCTCACAAAATTTTTCCAATTTGAAAGATCTATAAGTGAAAACTTGACTCCCTCTTTCCAAAATCATTGTAATTTGATAATTTTTATTTATTCATCTTCAAAGTTTAAGCTGTTTCAATTGTAACAGCTAAAAAGTTCTGAAACAAAATTTTCAAGTTTTCGAAGGATTTCAACAGAATATTTGAAAATATTTCTAACTGCTTCAAAAGATATCAAAAATTGTAGGAAGAACTTTAAATTAAACGTGAATTTTCAAATATTTTATAAAAAAAATCTTATTTTTTAAAAGGAATTTGCATGGATTTAACTTAGGATTATAAATATAATATCATATTATCACATATTTACCAATAGAATTAAGGCAAACGGCAAAAGCAAGCGAAAGAGTCCCAGCGGCGATCCGCATTTTCTAATATCGATGGGTCCTCAAAGAAACTACGCAACTTGTGGCAACATATAGAAGATACGTATGTGGCGCACTCTATACTAAGTATATAGAAATTTATATATACTTAGTATTGAGTGCACCAGTATACGACAGAAGATGACAGTAAATGATACTGATTCAGACTGAAATGAAATTTTCTAGAAGATATTTTCATACGTTTACTAGTGGGCTCTCCATATTCCACGTAGCTAATTTTGATTTGCTGATTCCCTTTTCTTCACCTCCTGCCCCTCCCACCTCCTTCACCACAATGAAGTTCGTCATATCGCACAACTTTTTTTTTAAATAGTAAAGATAAACACTTAGTAGTTAATATTTGAATAAAACATGTCAACTTTTAACCAAGTAGTTAAAAATTTGATCTAAGGAAAGCGTTCAACTAAACAGTTTCATTTATCACCAAAAAAGGAATATTTGCTACGAAACAGTGACAAGGTGTTAACAAGTGACAAATATTTTTCTCGGACGGTTGTTCTAAGATATTGTGTTTTCTACGCGTACGCACAAGTAATTGCTACTTGTATGATCGCATCATTTGCCTTCCTATCTTCTGTATTGGTATAACAAATAAGAAGAATGAGACCTATTTCAATTTTTTTAGAAGAACTGATATTATAAAAACATTGGCAACAGAGACAAAAATCTCCATCTTTTGACACAAAAAAATACCTTGGCACCATTCTGCATTCGATAACCCCCGGAAGACAATCTTTCTTTCCATCTTTAGTGACTTCTTTATATCATCTCCAGGTTATGTTTTTAACCCCAAAACAATATTTGACAACATTCGTAATCCATCCGCAGCTCTTTCAACGAAAAAATTATAAAGTATCTTCATAAAGAACAATCACAAAACTTTAAAACCTAATGTTCTAACAGTGGTTCTTTCGGGTCGTTCAATATTACTTTAGGATGAAAAATGTGTAGTAGAGTCTTTACAAGCTAACTGGCGTGATTATTTTCAATTGAATTTTTTGGCTCTTCTATTTGAATGAAGAAAAGTGGGAATAGTTCAATAAGCCAGGGGTGTGATTTTTTCATCTGTCTACTAGATTCTTGTATAGGTGACTAATGTGATCATTTTTATTGAAAAATTCATTAGCTCTTTCACATCTAGACACTATGAAATAGCTTCAGTTAAAATTTTTATAGCGAGTTTTTAGAGATTGTTGAATATTACCATGGGTTGGGCATCATAGCCTGGAGTTTTCTGAAGGTGACTTGCACGATTATTTTTAATAAAAAAATGTATTAGCCTTTTCACAGGAAGACTCTGTTCAATCGTTTTGTTGAAAGTACTAGGGGCGGTTTTTGATGGTTGCTAAATATTATTATGGAGTCTGGAACACAACATGGAGTCTCCCAAAGATTACTTGTGTCACTGTTTTTTGTTTTGAAATTTAATTTTTGTTTTACATGGAAATAGTTTGGAGTTGTTGCGTTGATAGTATTATGTGTGGTTTTTGTGAATTGCTGAATATCATTATGAGCTAAATATTATTACGGGATCTCGAACATATCCTCAAGCTGCTGAATATTACTACCGGAAGGAAAACATAGTTTGCAATTTGCCGGATATAACTTGTGTGAATATTTTTGATCTTCAAATGTTGTGATTCTTCATGAACAAATTGTTCTAAGTTCAGGTTGCATCGTTGCAAATGACAGAGATCATATACTAAGAATGGTCAGGATACACGAGATGATTGGCAAATTAGCGTTTCTTTACAAAGCCGCGGAGCAGGCAGTAAATTGTGTGAGCAGCTACTTGACGCGAAAATACACGAAAGCTTTCAATGAAATGTAGGAGATCGGTCCTTGTTGATCTTGTTGAAGACTCTGAGGGAGGTAAAGTCAATCATCCAAAACGAAAAGTGCCAAATTTTTTAAAACTGTGACTTTCGGACAGCAGTATCCGTTGCACACTCGAAACCCCACATCATTCTCCAAGACTTCGAGAAACGTACTATATTTGTGATCGAATTCTCGGCTCCGGCTGACCACAGCATCACTGCCAAACAGAAGGGAGATTAGGAGAGGTACTGGTATCAACACCTTGAAAGGGAGCAGCAGCGACTGTACCAAAAATATTCGGGTAAAGCAATTGTCCGTATGATCGGTGCTCTCGGAGGTGCAGAACTGTCACTGGTTCCTAACGTTAAAGCGATACCCGCAAGCCAAATACATGCCAAAGCTCTTGCGAGATGGATGCAGAGAGCAGTCATCCTTGGATCTCTACACAAGGGTTTGTCGGCCTGTCCTTGTGATTTCGCCGTACCCTCGACCCATCCATCTCACGGTCGTGAGACATGTCCGCAGGTGTGGGTGACTGCAGTTCTACTGGGAGCCTATGTCATTTTCATAGATTGCAGTTGCTCCTAGTGGGACCTTGCACTGGTGCTTTAACCTTTTTGTTTTGAATTTATATAAACAAGTATTACTAAATTTCAATTTGAAGTCAACATTTTTAATTTTTTCGGAGATTTTTCAAAATGTAAAGAATAATTCGATTCAGCTTAGAAGATTTGAGTAAATTTTTCTCTTTTAGTCAAATTTGGCCATTTTTAGTTGAAGTGCAACTGTCTGATTACAAATTTATTTATTTTTTCATTTATCATAACATTTTTCTATTATTAATTGAATGCTTATATTCGCATCAACTGCCAGGATCATTAGTGACTGTACTAAGTGGTTAATTATAAAATGTAGGGTATCTGCAGGGTAGTATACCAAGAGACAGAAGCGAAGCTTCCTGCAAACACATCCAGCCTTGCTTTTTGCTTTGGAATCAAACCCGTGCCAGCGTGGCTACCAAGGCTGCAGTATTGGAACATAAGACGATCACGATACCATTCGAGCCACCGACGACTTCCTATAATAAAAATAGTTTTTAGTGCAAATATGAACTATTAATATTTCTTAAAAAATTTATCTGGTCGAAGATGTAATGGTTTTGTTGAAAATTTCAATTTTCGGCTAGACAATATACGAACTTGGTAAAAAATTGATCTATTTGGTTAAAAATTTAACCATCTGATTCAAAGTCAACTTTTATGTTGAATATTTATATTTCTTCGTTAGGACAAATGTATGGGAGGTCTCGTAACTGGAACTTTCAAAGAAGAAGGATAGGTACTATGATATCCAAGGATTTTGTATCAAAATTGATTTTATATTTTATTCTGGAAATTGCGTGAGACAAAAAGAAAGTATAATAGTGTTTTTTCAAGTGAATGTAAATGATAAATACAATATCATATCATTGAATAATAACCAATAGAATTGAGAAAAACGGCCCCCTTTCACATCATCTGCCCTCTTCCTCACAAAAAACTGCCGACGCAGTATATGGATTGCCCTTAGACCCTATCTCGCTCGAACTTCTAAATTAAAGACTTTAAAAACGAACCACTCTTCTTTAACAATAATGTTACATCAGGGTCGCGCGCCTTTTTTCTGCCTGTTGCAAATTGATCATTTTGTATTTCCCACCCCCCGAAGAGCAAACCGCAATAAAAAATTTCATGGTTGTTTTACATGAATACTCTTTGGAATTGTTTTATCAAGAATGTACGATACGTACTTTAGAAGAATGCTCTACAATTATATTTGGGTGGTGTTTATTCTAATCAAAACTCTTATTCTTCATAACAATAATAACTGTATGATTTCTAAATAAATTTTTTAATACATAAGCCAAATAGAATTTTGCAGAATCCTTTGAAGAATAAAATAAGGCCTGCATCATCAGGCTTGAATGTGAATTCTATCTTTCCCCTAAATAGAAAGCAAAAACTAGAATTATAATTGACTTCTCTTACATAGAACATTTTAACCTCAATTATGTTTCTCTAAAGTAAGCTCACAAATGATAAAGATAGGACTTTCGAGATTCATTGTACGTAGTGTGCATCCATAAAAGTTTTAGAATGGTTTTTAGGGGCTGCCAATAGTATTATGGGGTCGGAAAGATAACCTGGAGTTTCCGGACGGTGACTTGTGTGACTTACTTCAAAGTAACAATTGTGTATTTATTTCACATGTACATCCCTTAAAAATTATTTCGTTAAAAGTGTTATGGTTGGCTTTAAAGGGCTGCTGAAAATATAATAATGGGTTAGGGATAATAACCTCAATTTCCCTAAGGGTGATTTATTGTGACCGCATTAGATGTTTTGGATTTGGAACTGTTTTTTAAAATACTTTTTGAATAGAATATTCGAAAATCTATAGCGATTGATATAAGGATTGTTTCTTGAAGATTTAAAAATTCGAGAGCCTACTTATATGACTCGTATGGGTCTTGAAAAGGAAGTTTGCTGGTCTTTTTAAGATTCCTAAACGTTTTTAGAATTTTCCTACTACATACTAGAAAAAAGTGATCATCGGTTGGAACAAGATTTCTTTTTCTGGCCGTCAGATACAAAATGGTAAAAAGTTTCTTTCTTCTATGTCAAAACATGGTACCTTTTTTGCCCCTGTATTCAATATTTTTATAATTTCAGTCCGTCGAAATATTGTTGAAGAAACCCTGCTCCAAATCGGAATAATAATCCTTGTCGAAAATTCCCAGCTACGAGTCAATACTGGAACAAAAAAATTATCATTTTCTTAGAAACTTCTCTGGAAAAACTGCAAATTTTCATTCTTTTCAAAAATTCTGTGAGTGGAATTGATCAAAATAATGCATACATTTTCAGTTGAAAGCAGTATATTGAAACTATAAACTGTTTTAAATTTGGTTGGTCCTTACAAGAATTATCATTATTTGTACATTTAGACGTGGCTGGGGAAATAATAATGAATTTTTAAGAATAGTACAAATTATAATTCTCATTAATATAATTTATTTGATCATTTAGTGAGTTAGTAAGAAAAAGATGTTATCCCAACTCTTTTGGATTATGCTCAAAAGTGGAGCTTGGAGTACCTAAAACTTAGCTGAATAACAATTTTATTCGAAAGAAGAAATAATTTGTTCGAAATATTGTATGTATACAAAATATCCTTCAAACCTCAAATACACTTTGATGCGGCTCTTGTTTATATTCCATCACAGTAAAAAGTACACCATAATGTTCCACTTATATCAACGGAGTTTAACGTGTGATCAAAAGAAGAACGCGAGCACGGAAAGTAAGCATCAGTCGGAAATCTTAAAGTCCGCTCGCTTTGCGCAAAAAACGTCCTTTGCGTTTTGTTCCCAAAGTCAGATGTATAATGTGGAGATTCAGTAAACTCACGATGGACAGTCTATAGGTCGAGATGACTTTACGCTTGAAGTACGCAAACGAAATTCGAGGTTTCGTGCAGCGCCATAACAGAGATAACATGATCGAAGTAGAAAATTGCATTCTACAAATATCATCATATTTTCAATTCAGGCGATGAAATAGTCCTTTCAGTTTTTGCTGAAAGAGTTCTACAGTAAACCCTCGTTAACCCTCGGATTGTCACATGCAGAAATTGTGCGGACTTCGCAGGAATATACAGAGCCTATGATGTACTGTTAGTGTCCCGATTTCACGATTTCTTTCACCCGTACTCCTAAATTTTTATCGATTTCTGTTACGCGTTAACAAGCGTTCACTGTATTCAAAAATTAACATAATTTTTGTGAGGCGTCACTATCGAGGTCACTATTCCCAAACAAACTCTTGTGCGCGCATCGGACCCGCGCACACACGCCGTCATGCGTATGAAGCATTTGAGCGAGTTCCGCCCGTATCAAATGAAATTCATCTCCGTTTTAACGTATTTTGTGGTATTTTATACTTACTATGAAAAAGTTTCATCAGTCATGCGGCTCTTACATACATTTTCGACCTTAAATCACGATCCGCCAAGACGGACTGACTTTGTGTTCACCTGCATATCATAAATTAAGTTACCTAATGAATTTAAGGCCATCCTGAAAGTAAGTTCAATTAAATTTTGAGGTTTTCTTTATACTGTGATCTTTTTTACTTTCCTTCACGCGTCTCCAATGTAAAAGAAGACAAACAATTTGATATATCATCTACTATATAAATTGCTAGTTGAAAAAAAGAAATTCCATGCCATCATGCTTCAATTTTATTTGATGGCACTTCTGATAGTTGTCGTCTGTTAAAATGACTTTTTAGATATTTGTTAATTGAAAAAAAAATCTGTTATTCAAAATTGATATGTTGTATTATTCATCTCGAAAGATTTTCAAAGATTCATCTCTTTGGATAGACAATTATTATTCTTTTTTTTTAAATGGAACTATTTGGTCGAGAATCAATCATCTTCGGTTAGAGGGTCAACTATTTGGCTGAAAATTCGCCTTCTTGGTTGAATAAAACTGCCACAGGTGAAACAGACAGAAACATAGACTCAAGTTTGAATTGGCTACCTTTCGAAATCTGTGTGGTCGCTTTCCACGAAGAAAAAGAAAGAAAAAAAGCTTTAATCTTATGTACGACAACTCCAGACTTCCAGATTTATATAGTTCATTATGTAAAACCTAACTTTTATAACTTAAACTTAAATTATCAAATTTTATCTTTCATTTGACATAGTTTCTATTTGCTTTATTTCCATAATGATATGATTGACTACTAATGTCAATATTAACATAAAAGTTATATTTTTATTTTTTCTTTGAAATAATTTTTGGATATCGACTAACATTGTTAGGATAAAGGATGATTCAATAAGCTACGATTCACCCAAATCAACAGCTCTTCTATTTGACATTTCAATTAATATCAGTTAATGATTTAAATGTTATACGTGTGACTTACGAGTATCAGATAATTGTTTATTCATTGATTAAATTTTTTTTCATGATTCAAAATTCTGTTTTTTGTTGTTGTTATGATTGTTTATTACCACTCTCAAACTTCTGCTTTTGCTGTTATGACTATTTATCATATAAAGAATGTACTTATTTTAATTCATTTCTTTATATTAAAATTTTTTTATACCTTAGGCTTGAAAAGGAACCACATGGCGTCCGAAATAATTCAAACCTAAGCCTATGTTTGTGTTTATTTGACCTTCGGCAACGACAATTTATTAACAAATTTTCGGACTTTTCGATTTTTTCTGTACTATTTTTGAAAAAATAAAACCAAATTAGAATTTTCGACTCATTCATTTTTGATGCGTGAAACTGAAAAAAATGTCCTACCGAAAATGATTGAAACAAGAATAATAGATATTTTAAAGAGCTTCAATTCTTACTTGTAACTTTTTTCACGTATCTGTCGTCGTATCTCGTAAAACGTGATATTCGATTTTTGGATCGCATTTTCGATGGTCGATTTGATCCGTTTATCATGTGAAGAGTTATCGTGCTTACGGATGGACAGATGGATCTATTGGCCGGACTGAGAGAGAGAGAGAGAGAACCAAGGAAAATGGTCTGCTAATTTGGAGATTCGAAATAAGAATACTTAAATTTAGCAAATTCACTCTTATTTATATTTTATAATTTATTTTCACATATGTCCGTATGTCTTGGAACAAATGGCTATTTAAAAAACAGATATTTATTGATCCAACTTTATCTCTCCCAAGGTTTAAATGATTGCACACATTCGTACTGTACATATTCGAAGCAAAGAAATTTCTTTGACTGAAACAGAATTTCTTTCTATTAAGAAACCTTTTTTTTACTGAAAGCCAATACATATTTTTCTTTCAACTATACAAATTTTTTTTGAATTGGAACATCTTTTTTCTGAATGAAGACTGCAGAGGAGGCTTCAAAAATGTGCTCACCTGCGTTTCCCATGAAATACTATTAAATGCCTTTATTACCTTGAAATTCTTTAAACGCTATCAAATCTTCTTAAATCCGTTACAATTCTTTAAAACACCTTCAGATATTTCAAATCTCATGAAATCAATTGAAATTCGATGAAATCTTTTTGAAAGGTCCTTATTATCATGAAAATACTTTTAAATTTCTTTGAGATATTGGAATCTAAAGGAATTGTTTCAGGTGTTAGGAATTCCTATGAAATAGTTTTATATCCCGTGAAAGCATAAGAAATTCTTTGAAATAACAAATCTACTTCAAAAAACTTATACAATTCTTTAAAATTCATTGTAATCTATAAAAAAGTCTCGAAACCTTCAAAATATTAAAATCTGGTGTATCTATTCAGAAAAAGAGAATTGAATCATATCACTTGAAACTTCAGAATGTTTACGACAGTGTATGCTCGAAAGCCTAGATATAAAATAATTTAGTAATCTAGAGTAATTCAGATAATAGTAATATTCATTATAATAATTCAACATAGTGGACTGTAAATATATTAAGTTTGAAAGAAACAGCATAATATTAACATAATAAGCGATAGTAATTGCAAGTCCAAGTCAGAAAACGATGCTTTTGTTCCAAGACAACTTTTTTTTCTCTGAGTGATTTATAAAACATTGGATCAAACACATGAAAGAATGAAATTTGTCTTTCTAATGTTTTGAACGTAAATATTAGTTTCCTGAAGCTTTAAATGGGCCGTTATGGTAGACACTATATAAATTTATCACGTAAATACCAGTATTTTCTAGAACGTAAAAGATTGCGTAAATGGTGAGATCAGTTTTAATTAAATTTGTAACAACATTGTTTTCCTTGAAACTGACTTTTGTCGAATGTATATATCTCAGAAGGATAACCTTCACGCCTCCAATTTTAGAGATAAGAAATACGGAATAGGTTGTATAAGATAATAAAGCAGCAGAATATTCATTAAATACGTTTTGGTTGAAATTCTTCATTAATAAATTAATCAGCGTTCTCTCTAACTAAAAAAGATGAGAATTGTCTGGACTCTAGTCTTATCCTTACCCATTATCCTCAATTCTATTGGTAAATATACTAATATAACATATCTATATCGTGGTAAATCTTGTTCAAGCTGTACGCAAATCAGAATTTTAGAGGGAGCAATTTTATATGTATCCAACTGTGTTGGGTCTTATCTATGCACGCGCGAATACATATGATACCTTCCCAACAGTGCAAGTTTATGTATATGCAATAGAGTTTACACAGCACTTACATTCCATTATTAATTATTACCAAGCAAATCCAAAATCTTTGAATACTGTTGATATTTTTATAAATACGGATTATTCTGTGATAGGTAATCTGATCGGTGTTGCGATCCATATTTCAAAGAAACAAATATAATGATGTATATTGTCTATGGATATTCTTAGAATTGAATGTTCATATTTATATGAGTAGATATCTTAATCCTTTCAAAAAAATCGTTATTGAAAATTTATAAGATGTAAGAAAGTCTCGCATGCAGTACATTAAAAAATGTTTTCAAAATAATGCTTTCTTCATTAACACTTTAAAAATACAATATTTTCATTTGCATTCACGAATATTATACTCAATTACTAAAAAGTATTTAAATTCAAATATTTCTTTCAATATTTAAAGACAATTAAAGCATGTAGCACTTTTAACAAAAAACTCCATTATGTCTATATGCATCCGACTTAGTGCATTTCTTATTTTCTTGAGACGTTCACCACGCATGACCTCAGAGTGAAGTATATAATTTGGAAGGAGAATATACTCGTAAGTGTAAATTTTTTACACTCTTGATGTTACCGATTCTGTCGAATTAGCAAATTTCTTATTTGCTCAAGACATGATAACGATTATTTAATATTCGAATTTCAGAATTTAATCATATGTTTTCTTAAATTCAGATCAACTTTACTTGAATTTATTAAAATTTTTACCATATTCAATTTCATCTCTAAATTGAAATACATTTCTCTAGAATTCTCTTTATTGAATCAACTTTAATTTAAAGTATTGCAGAATATATAATGAGTTATATTGAAAAAAACTACATGAGTTATTTTTTATTTTTAAATAACAACAAAAAGTATTTGAACAAAAAAATTAATTTTGCAATCGTCTTGAGGAATTAATTTTGGCTTCAAAGCTTCCTACTATGAGTTTCAAAGGCTATTTGAAAATAAATTTTGTAGTGAGTATTGATTTTCGTTAAAAGTTGAATATTTAGTTGTTTGTTGTACATATAATAGAGCAATGATATACTGGATTACTTTTAGAAATAGATACACGTATTTGTTTAATTCAGCCAAAAAATGATTTTTAAACAATTAAATTGTCATAAGCCATGGTGCAATCATTTTAAGGTTTTCTCAGCCTTTTCAATTAATTATTTATTTCAACAATTACAATATTATTAACATTCTTGTGGGTCTCAAATATTTAAAGACCGAAAATGTAAACAATACATATACCAACAGAAGGCTACATCATTATGCAACACCCCGTAACTCTCACAATTCAATAATTAATAAACTAACTGTTGCTTTTATCCCATGCTCGTATTTTTCTATTTAGGCAGAAAAAATCAACAATTACATTGTTTATAATTTTTCCATGATGAAAAATTATAAATTGGCTTCAAAACATGTTGCTGCCTAGTAGTATAAAAATGACGGAAACAGAATAAGTAAAACTCGCGAGATTGATTTTGGTTTACTTTATCCTTTTTGCTTTTGTTATATGCATATTACATTTTTATACGTATATTACATTCATATGTTTATTACATTTTTATTATGAGTTTGAAAAAACCATTTTTACGAAGGTGTCTGACTGCCTGTAGTTTTCAATCTGTCTGACGATAACTTTCGAAAAAATTATCAGATTTGATTGAGCTTTGGCGCTTTTCTTTAGGACCTGAAAGAAAAGTACAACTTCGTTAGCCAGCTATTTTGAACGAAAATTAAAAAAGTTAGAGCATTTTCCAAAATTTTGACACAATTTATATTAGAATTTAAAATTTCAAGATTATCACAAACACTTTTTAAGATGTCTTGAAAAATCGAAAATTCAAATTTTTATCACAAAAAAATAATGAAATATAAAAAATTCCATTTTGCAGTCAAACTATGCAAAAATCGTAAGAAGATTAATTAACAACAATTATTCATCCAAAAAAGAACTGCAAGTTTGTTGTCAATCACTTTCTGATAGGGCGTGTAGTTTTTTTTATTTGTAAAAAACAACATTACAAATAAAAAATTGAATTTTTGGACAAATGATACAAGCTGCGAAAAAAAATAAAGAAACAGAAGTTGTTCACGGGAAAAAAGACTACAAATTTGTTATTGATCACTTTTAGTTAAGACGCGTAGTTTTTGTTTCAATTGTGAAAAATAACATTTAAAATAAAAAAGTTTGTTTTTTGGAAGAACGACAGTCCGTACTTTTAGTCCAACCGAGCTGAAAGTACGGACAGTCCATCGCTTTAGACTCAGCAAAAAATGTATTCATATAGTTTCCAAACATATTTGATATCTTGTAAAAATTGTAATTAAAATTTCGTAATCTATCCGAAAAATAGTTTCTTATATTTTCATACATTATCATAATGTCAAACTTTTTAAATTTTTATTAAAATACAAAAAATGCTACTGTAATCATTTTAAAGCCTTTTTATCATGTATAAACAACTTTGACCAGAATTTCTAAAACTCTTAAAAAAAAATTGTATTAAAATATATAAAATGCATGGCTACAAAGTTTGGGCTTAATTGGTTGAATTAGGGTGAGTTAAAGTAAAAAAATTGTTTGATTAAGAACGAGCTTTTCGGCCAAAGCCGTTTAGCAACAACAATTTATAGGTGGTTATAGAGTTCGGCTTTTTAATTATGACCTCATTTACAACTTATTTCTTGTTGCAGAATTAAGTTCACAGTCAAAGCTTTTGCCTGGTGATGAAGCTGATCCTAGTTTTCCGCAGCAGGTACCTTTTGCTTCTCCTTCTGAAAGACATTCTCCCATAAGGTCTCTTTCTCCTGCCAGACCTCAGTCCTCTACCGTGTCTCTTCCTGTTGCTGATCTTCATCTTCGTGCCAGGTCCAGGTCTCCTGATGCCAAGCAAACTTTTCGTAAAGTACTTGGATTTAAATTTCAAGATCTTAGACTTATTCGACTTAAACCCTACAACAATCCCAATCGGATATTCGAACTTCAAAGCTACACTTTTCCTCTTGATAAACCAATTCGATTGAGAAATCAAAATCGTGTCCTTTCCCCCGTGCCAACCGGAGCACAAATTGTATTATCAACGCCCAATGGTGACGTCTTTGCAATATTGGAAAAATATCCCCGCGGAAAGACGGTTTTTCGTGGAATATATAAACCTGTTGATACGAGTACAGGGGCAAAGCGGGCGAAAATAAACATATACAGCGAGGAGGTTAAAGAATTGACCGTCGCAGAAATTGTGGAATGTCCAATGGCTAATCACGATGTTATCAAACGTAGTTTTGATGTATACCGTGTGAGCCAAAATTCTTCGCACGACAAATAGACAAAAAATGTTTTGTTTTTTTTTAATCATAGAATTATTCAGTTTACAATGCGTAGTTAAGTCTTTAAGTTCAAATATTTTCCATTTTGAGCTTATATTTTTTAATCTTAAGAATTTTAAAATGCAGCTTGGAAGACCTAATATATGGCTTTTGTTGTTTTTTGCAATTTAATTTTTTCTTACTGTCCCATCGTAGCAATTTTTTTAAATTGGTGAAATTTTAAAAAATATCAATTGATCAACTGATAATTTGAAACTTCTTTAAACTAATATAATTAAACTTCTTATTTACAAAGTTAACGGTATATACAAATATTTTAATCTTCCAATATTTGGCTTCTTGAAACTTAAACTGCTTAAAATGATACAATTTTAAAAATTTACCAGTTTTCTGATTTATTCTTCAATTTAGAGTATTGAATACGACAGCTTAGCGTAAATTTATAATTTTCAGCCAGAAGGCTTCGAACTGTGCAATTTATGGAAGTTAAAAATGAAAAATGAAAAATTGTTTCATGGCTGAGAAAATGCCGGGAATTTTTTTCTCCAATTTAGCGGCCACCCTCCTCTTATTGAAGCTTGTTTGGGTTTAAAGAAACATTCTCATAAATTGTCTCGCTCTTCGCGTTCGAATAATTATTTCCTTTTATTGCGACATTTTCCATATTATGTTTCAATCTCTTTTATCAAATGTATGTTTCGATCATTTCTGTGCCTTGAATCAGATCTGCTTATTATGAAATAGAAAAAATCTTAAATAAAGAACTGAATATTTTTCCTCAGAATATGAATTTTCGATTTTTCATTAAAATATTGATGTTTAAAAACACAATCTTTGGTTGAAGAAGGCTGTTTTAAGGAAAAATGCGTCCCTGGGCATTAAAGTTTTAGGTGCCACCCTTGAAACCTCTTAACATTCAATATATGTTTATATTTATGTCGTTGTTTTTTTGTTTTAATTTTGAATTATTACAACATTAAAAAAAAAACAAACGTAATTTTCTGAAAAGTGGAAGTAGAAATGAATGTGAAAAAGCTACCCAATCGCCCGTCTGATTGGTTGCGACCTTGTGCGAATGCGACTTATAGTGACGGCTTTCATTTGTTTATCTATTAAGAAAGATTTTTCGGAAAATTCGAAATGACTTAGGTTTCATTCATAAAAAATAATTTTAAGTATTGAAGATATCAAAATATGTCCAAAGCAAATGGAAGATTTTGAGAAGCTTTTTTTAATTGTGCAAGATTCACGCTAATTCAGGAAGAACGTCAATCATTTAAAATAATATTTTGACAAGATTATAAAAAATTCAAAAGAGATTGTAGAATCTTAAAGAATTTCAAAGGCTTTTAAGAGTTTTGAATAGTATCAAAAAAGTAAAAAAAAATGCTAAGGTAGTCGTCGTTCCAAAAAATCAAGTTTAAAACTTACGAAGAATAATCATGGCTGATTTTTTCAAGAAAAACATTCCCTACAAGTCTACTCTTTACCATTCTTAAGATACGTTGATAATCTGCAAATATAGTTATTTGTTTGAAAAAAATGTTATTTAAAGAAAATTGTTTTACTGATCACAGCCATCAAGAAACTTATTTTTGAAATTGGAAACAGTGTAGTTATAGAGAACATTTTCTTCAAACAAACACGTTATTATTTAATAAGATATAACTATTGTTTTAAAATTGGTTGAAATTCTAAAATTGATTAATTTAAAAGCTTTTTTTCCATCAAAATAATGTTTTTCATTGATATGATATCCCCAGCAATAGTATTTTGATTCATATAATCATAGAAAAACTACTTTCCTCAGAAATTTAATTTTTGGCACGACAACTATCTTGAGAGAGATGAGAAAATTCGTAATGATTTTATATTTAAAAAAATTAATTTCACAAGATTTCCACTTTGAAACTAAGCAATAAATTTTCTGACTAGAAAGAGAAACTTTTTTCAAAAATACAATAAATGAAAACAATATGTTTATTTTTCAACTGACAAAGATACATTTCAAACCAGAAATTAATTTTTAACCGATAACATTAGTTTTTCAGAAAAAAGATCAATCCTAGACGAAAAATATAATAGTTAATAGGATTTTTTGAAATATTAACTACCTTTTTCAGCACCTTTTGCATCAACATATTTCAAAATTGATGCAAGAAGGAAAATAATTTCTTGTTCGAAGTCAAATCGATTATCTTTAGTATAAATCTATTCAATCAAAGAGTACGGAAGGTGTGATCATTTATATAATTTAAAGAAACTGTTTTCGTTAGCATAGTTCAAAGTGTGTGTAAGAATATAAAGGCTCTTTAATGTGAAATATTTTTATCAACCGACTTATATTCCTTCATTTTGATTTCCTCTATGAGGAAGCAAAGTGTTCATGAAATATGCACCATAATATTGTCAATATAAAATTGAAAATTCATCTCTTTGTTTACGAATCTAACGACTTTGTTGAAAATTCATATTTCTCGGTTGGAAAATGTATGCGAGTTCTCGTGACTCCAACCTGTGAAAAATAGAATAGATAATATGAGATACAAACACAACAGAATAAAACAGAAGATGTTTCCGTATGTATACTAGTAGGCTCTTCGTATTGTACGTAACTAATTGGCAATTGTAGTATACATTTAAAAATATGGTAGGTAAGGGGCCATCCGTAAATTACGCTACGCAATTTTTCGACAATTTTGACCCCCCCCCCCCCCCTATGTAGCGCTTTTTCCGATTTTTCCCTGTAGTTTTTCATCAT
>JAABKJ010006459.1:0-21954 GCA_011634705.1 Andricus grossulariae
CGTTGGTTTTTGGTTGAAAATTAATATTTTCAACTAAAAATTCAAGTTTTCTATTCTTGGTTGAAAATTTACATTTTTAGTTGAAAAATCAAGTAATTGTTAGAAAATGTATGTATTTTGTGAAAAATTTATCTTTTTGTTTGAAGTATCAACTTTTACATTTTTTGTTTAGAATTAAAAATTAAATTAAATTTTTTTTTAAATGCAAGTACTTGGTTGAAAGTTGAACTACTCTGACAAAAATCTTTTTTTTTTTATGAAGATTCATCATTTCAGATATCAATTATGCAAAAATTTTGTATCATTACTAATTTTATATAAAAAATTTTTTTTCCCATAATAATCTAAACTTTTTCCAGATTTTGCAAGATTGAATAAAAATCGAGTTTTTCCATCGTACTACTAATATAAAAGAGAGTACAAAATTAATTTTTCAGCCTTCTTTTTGGTTGAAAATTGAACTAATTTTTCAAAAATCCGTCGTTTTTTGGCTGCAAATTAAACCATTCCATTTTTTTAACCTAAAAATGTTAAAGTAAAATTTATCTTTCATTTTTGTTCAAAAATGAATCCTTTTTATTCGAAAATTCATTGATTTGGTTGAAACTTCGTCATTTTTTGCATAAAATTAATATTTTTGGCTGAAAATTCAACTATTACTTCAAAAATTCATTTCATTGGTTGAAAATGATTTTTTTTTAACTTAAAATTAATAAATTCGTTTTTGATTGAAAATATAACCTTCTTATTTGATAATTCATGTATTTCGTTCAAGATTTGTTAGTTTTGGTTAAAAATTAATATTTTCCGCTAAGAATTCGAGTTTTCCATTTTTACTTAAAAATTGATATTTCTAGTTGAAAATTCAACTTTTTGTTTGAAGATGTATGTATTTTGTATACAATTGATCCTTTAAGGTTGTATGTAGTATCAAATATTACAAAATGTAACAACTTTTTCAATATTCATATTATCAAGTTGCAAATTTAAATACTTCGTTAAAAGTTGAACTTCTTTGATAATTTTTTTTTAAGTTACATCAATTCAGGTAAATATTATATAACAGTTTGGTATTTATATTATTCTTATATTTTGATTGAAAAATTGCGTGAAAAAAAAATAATAATAACGCATGCAGCGACCGTGTTTTTTTCTACTCATATATATTTTTAAATTTTCTATCAAAATCTACACTTTTACCAGATTTTGCGAGATTGAATAAGAATTGAATATTTACACCATACTAAAAGTGTAAAAAAGTGTAACAACTTAATTTTTTTTATATTTTTTTTCAGGTGGAGATTGAACTATTTCGTCAAAAAATTTGGGTTGAAAGTTAATCTTTTTTAGTTGCAAATTAATTTACTTTGTTGAAAATTTGTATTTTTTTTTGCATAAAATCAATCTTTTTGGCTGAAAATTCAACTATTTATTCAAAAATTCATTTCTTTGGTTGCAAATGATTTTTTTTACTATTTTTGTTGTTGTTAAAAATCTACCCTTTTTAGTGGAAAATTCATATATGTCGTTGAAAATTCGTTCGTTTTTGGTTGAAAATTGACATTTTTAACTAAACATTCAAGTTTTTCATTTATGGTTGAAGATTGATCTTTTTAGTTGAAAATGTAACTATTTGTTCGGAAATGTTTGTATTTGCTGAAAACTTGTTTTTTTTTTTTGGTTGAAGTATCAACTATTAAAAAATTTCACGACTATTTCAAAATTCATCTTTTCTAGTTGCAAATTTATCTACTTGGTTGAAAGTTGAACTTCTTTGATAAAAATTCATTTTCTTGAAGATGCATACTAAAAATGTAAACGAGAGTAAAACGTTCATACTTTTTATCTTGTATCTAATAATTCCTGGCGAGTTTAAATGAAGTACATATTTAAACTCTAATTTTTACACCAGAGAAAAACTTTAATCCTAAGAGGGATGAGGATTAAGACCTTGTAATAAATTCTCAAACCGCATACAGAATGAAAAGAAAACCCCGGATAGTAATGAGACGGAAAGACTTAAGCCAAGGGTTAAATATGAAAATGAATAAAAACTAGAAAAGAAATTTTAATAAGAATTGCAATTTATACACGATTTTTCTTCCAATCCATTTACAATGTTAAAACTTCCTTTTTTGGATGTAGTAACTGCAATTGGTGAGAATTTTTAGTGAAAAACGAGTTTTCCACTATAAATCAAAAAAATGATAGGGTAGAAATGGAATTTTCTAGAAACAGGGTCTGAGTGAAAAGTTGTCACGATTTCAGATATTAATGTCTTTTCAGGTGATGGTGATATCTAGTATACACAGTGGAATTAATGACCTTTTTAAAGGTCAACAATTGTATTGTATAAAATTGAGAAATATGAACTGACATTTTACAATTTCGAGAAAATTAATTTAAAATAGAGAAATTAAGGTGCTACTCTCTAAATCTTAATCAGTAAAAATTTAACTAATTGAATCAGGGAGCTCTACATGTTAGGTAATTTTATTTAATTATCAGTCGAAGTTAGGGTCCTAAGTAGCCGATTTTAAGCTAATAACTTTAATGGAAAAAAATATATAGTATATAGTTTTGGGGAAATAATTTATTTCCTATGCATATCTGGCGAAAATTGCCAAATAATTAATTAAAGAAGACTTAATTTTGAGTAGATTTAAAAAATAACATTGCTCTAGGTCTGATAGAACCCAAATTATGGCCTTGTGAACATGACCTTTTTTTATGAAATTTTGTTCAACATCAATTTTATAAATAAAATTTCTCGCTTTTCAAAATAACTCATTTCCTCCGCCTTTGAGGTGAAAGTTGCCAGAAAGTTATTTAAAAAAGACCTAATTTTGAGCAGATCTGAAAAAAACAATGCCTTAGCTGTAATAGAACCAAAATTATGGTCTTCTAAATATGGCCCTATTTTATGAAATTTTGTTCAACATCAATTTTCTAAATAAAATGTATCGTTTTTCAAAAGAACTCATTTTCTGAGCATTTCATAAGAAAGTTCCACCAAATAGGTTAAGGAGGACCTAATTTTTAGCAAATTAAAAAAAATGCTCTAGCTTCATTTATTAAAAAAAAGATTATTAACATAATTTCATTACAAAAGGATCATATTCAGAAAGCCATAATTTCGATACGATTAGAGCTAGAGCATTATTTTTTTTAGATTTGCTAAAAATTAGGTCCTCCTTAACCTATCAGGTATAAATTTTCTCTTGAATTGCTTAGGAAATGAGTTCTTTTTGAAAATTATAAATATTATTTAAAAAATTGATGTTGAACAAAATTTCATAAAAAAGGGCCATATTCAGAACGCCATAATTTTGGTTCTATTACAGCAAGAGCATTGTTTTTTTTTTAGATCTTCTCAAAATTAAGTCTTTTTTAAATAACTTACTGGCAACTTTCACCTGAAACGCTGAGGAAATGAGTTCTTTTCAAAAACGAGAATTTTTGTTTATAAAATTGATGTTGAACAAAATTTCATAAAAAAAGGGTCATGTTCAAAAGGCCATAATTTTCGTTCTATTAGAGCTAGAGCAATGCCTTTTTTTCGATCTACTCAAAATTAAGTCTTCTTTAATTGATTATTAGGTCATTTTTATCAGATAGCCATAGGTAATAAGTTATTTTCCCAAAATTATATAAGTATATATTTTCTTTTTTCATTCAAATTATCCGTTTAAAATCGACTTCTCAGGACCATAACTCTCAACTTTTTAGAGATAGAACATTCGATTTTTTTCATCTTGCAGAAAATGTTAAGCACCTTAATTCTTGTTTGCGTTTTTGGGACATAGGATGAACTGAAATAAGGAAATTTTCAAAAAACTGATTTTTTCAGCACCTGTAGCTCTTTTCTTGATGACAAACTAAATGGTTTGAGCCAATGAAATTCCACGTTTGACTTATTGATGCTGTAATCTTGATGTTATTGATGTTATATATAATTGATGTTATATATGCTGATTAACCTCTTAAAGAGAATAAAAAAAAGAGTTTCCTCAAAAAGGGCCCTAGCGATTTTTTTCCTTTTGGGCTCGAGATGATCGTGCGGCATCCCAGACGTATATTCAGAAAAAAACCGGTACGTGCAACCCCTTTTGGGTTTGAGTCAGTCGAGGCACACCGTGTAAAGTCGTCTTTTTTGGTCCAAAATTAGTCTTTTTTGTTGAAAATTGGTCTTTTTGGAAGAAAAATTCAAAACAAAACAATGGTCGTCAACGAAGTGAGCTGTGTGTGGGGGGGGGGGGGGGAAAAAGCCCAAAATTGGAAGTAGAACGTTTAGGCCCTGGACATTTAGACGCGGGACGGTTAGGCGTGGGGATGTTCAGGCGCGGGGATGTTTAGGCGCGGGGATGTTTGACGCGAGTATGTTTAGGCGCTAGAAAGTTTAGCCGCCCGGTCATTTAGGCGCGCAGCCGTTTTAAATTTATTTACGTATAGATTACAAACGTAGGAGAAATTATGGAAAGGAGGTTACTCTAAAGAGTAGTCCATTTGAATTCATTGCAATATTCAAAAAAAATTGTCCAGAGAACTTTAACCACAATGAATACAAAAAATTCGATGTTAATTTTGTTGTCTACTGGTCTGGAATCAATATTTTTTAAATACTGATTACAGTATTTCCACAGCGTAAATTACTATTCCAAATAATTAAGTATAAATTATATAAAAAATTTAGAAAACTTTTGTGACCTACTCTAGGACTTTTATTCGATAAAAAGAAGGAATAAATGCTTTAGTCATGTATTTTGAGTGTTCAATTTACTTATTTATATTTTAAAATGCTAAAAATTCTGACAACTGAACGTCCAGCGCCGGAAGCTCCAGCGCCTAAACTTCGCAGCGCCTAAATGTTCGGCGCCTAAACGTCCTGCGCCTAAATCGCGGCGCCTAAACGTCACGTACATCCCAAAATTGTTAACGTAGTTTATGGACGACCACTGATTGGTGAAGCACTTTGAGTGAAGAATCAGGAAAAGTCAAAGTGAAGTTGAGTAATTTCGAGAATATTTGTTTTGGAAACGTCGTCTCGACGAGAAGAGATTTCTGATATAAGAAGTAATCAATACTACAGTTATGAATTTTAAATTGTAAATTTATATATATTTTACAAAGCAATAAGATAGCACTGGTTTTACTTAAATCATTTGAGAAATAGTAACTCGCCATGGCCGATAATAAAAACGCAACTCGCGCCTCACTTAAGATAATAATAAGTTATGCAGTTGTTACCTAATAATGTTTGAACTTCTTAATAACGTGTAGTCTTCAAGAATTTTAATTTCTTATTTTTGTTTACGCTTCAGATATACAAATATATGCAGAAATCTACTGTTTCGCCGACCTAGCGGCTAAACATACTGGCGACTAAAAGTCCCGCGCCTGAAGTTGCAGCGCCTAAATTTTGCAGCGCCTAAATGTCCAGCGCCTAAACGGCAGCATTCCAAACGGCTGCGCCTAAAATTCCAGCGCCTAAACATCGCAGCGCCAAAATGTCCAGCGCCTAAACACGCCGAGTCGAAACGGCAGCATTCCAAACGGCTGCGCCTAAAATTCCAGCGCCTAAACATCGCAGCGCCTGAATGTCCGGCGCCTAAACATGCCGAACCTAAACAACAGCGTCCAAAAGGCCACGCCTAAAACTTCAGCGCCTAAATGTCCGGCGCCTCAACTTCAGCATTCCAAACGGCCGCGCCCAAAAAGCGGCGCCTAAACTTCAGCATTCCAAACGGCCGCGCCCAAACAGAGGCGCCTAAATGACTCGTACCCCCCCCCCCCAATTGGTAACGTAGTTTATGGACGACCCCTTATAGGTGAAGCACTTTGAGTGATGAATCAGGAAAAGTTGAAGTGAAGTTAAGTAATTTCGAGAATGTTTGTTTCGGGAACGTCGTGTCGACGAGAAGAGATTTCCGATGTACTCTATCGTGCAAACATATTTATTGAAAGTTCTGTCGAAGAGAAAAAGAGAAGACAACTAACGCGGAAAGGAGTTGCGAAATGCGAGACGATGTTCTCTGTATTTATTTTCTCTTTGCTTGCAATCCCGGCAGACTTTTACGAGACGTAAGCTCCTCGAATTTCGCGCAAATAAACGGTGAAGGGCTTTAGTTTTATTTCAAGATTATAGCTCGAAAATAACTGTGAGGAAACTGGAAGGAACTGTGAGTAAAATGGAATCGACGTTACAAGGAAGAAGTTTATATATTTCTAGTAATTTTGATGAAACTTCTAGTATCCATTCTCTTAGGTGTTGATAGAAAAACTCTAAAATTATTTTTGAAAAATTCAAAAAAGTTAGGAGATATTCAAAATTGAACATTTTCGTAAATTTTTTTTTAATTTTTATAACTTTGCTGATTTTAATGAGATTGAGGAGTATTTTTTTAATTATTCGTAATCAGACGCAGTTTTGAAAAAAAATATTTTTTCAAAGAAAAATTTCAAAAACTTTTTGGATCTCAAAACTTATTCCTTGGAAAAAATACGAACACTTAAATTATACAGAAGACAGAACATACTGTCAATCGTGAAGTTTCTTGATTTGAAGGTCAAAATAATTTTGAATACGAAATACAAATTTTTAATAGCTATTTATTGTTTATGTTTATTTATTTGTAAGATTATCTCAATATAATTTTCCTAATATTCTCAACAAAATTCAAAAAGATTTTTGAAAAATTTGGATAAGTGAAAGTAAAATTTCCACAAAAAAGTTCATCTTTAATTAAATAGTTGAATTTTTAAAGAAAAAATATGAATTCTTAAGAAAAAAATGTTATGGTTGATGTTTCAATCCAAAAATATTTTTATTTTAAATAACGAAACAGTTGAATTAATTCAAGAAATACCAATTTTTAACAAAATAGTTAAATTCTCAACGAAAAAAGATTAATTTTCAACCTGTTGCAAAAATTAAAAAAGATGAAATTTCCATAAAAAAATATGAATTTTCAAACCAAAAAGACGAATTTTCAATAAAATAGGTAAATTTGTAACCAAAAATGAATTTTTAGTCTAAAATAAGAAAAGAAAAATGTAGACGAATTATAATATATTGGAAAAAATAATTTGTAATGAATAATACTAATTTGGAATAAATATTTATTTTTGTTTTTTTATTTGCTGTAAGTTTATATAAATATAATTTTTTTAGGTTTTGTCGAGAAAATTCAAAATAACTATTTGAAGATTTCAGACATGTCGAAAAAGTATCTAGAATTTTTCTAAGCATTTTTTTTTATTTCACAGTATTTTATAAAATTTTAGGAAAACTGTGAGTAGTCTGAGAGATAATTAAGAATTTTTGATGCTTGGAAAAAATTGAAGAATATTTTATGAATGTTCGAAAATCTTTTGAAGTTTTAAAATATTTTTAATGTCCTTAAAATTCCAAAAATTCCTAAATATCGATCAAACTGACTCGAATCATTCCTGAAATTTTTTCAAAATCTTCCGGATTTATTTTTAATAATTTTGGAAATCTTTTGTAATACTTTAAAATCTTTTTAAAAACTCTCATAAAATTAATCTAAAAAGGTAAAGAATCACTTTAAATATTTCCAGCAATCTTAAATCATTTTCTTGTTATTCAAGACATTTAAAAATCTTTAAAAAATTACATTTTGTTTTAAGTTTTCTTCAAATCTGTAAAAACTTTCTAACATCTTTTAAAATGATTTAAATTTTTCCTAAAATTTAGAGAAAATTCTGCAAAATTGAAAAAATTGTCTTCAAATCTTCCAGATTCTCGTTTAATAATTTTGGAAGGTTTTAAAATTCGTTTAAAACAATTTCTTGTACATATTTTGTAAATTTAATTCAATTTAAAACTCTATAACACATATAACTGTTTTTAAACAATTGAGATTAGATGAAAAAATTTCAATAATAATAATAAATTAAACTAAATATTTTTTTCCTTTCTTCTAGATATTTTTTCACGACCAAAAGCAGCGCTGTAACAGCAGCTGTTACACGCACACGATCATCCAACGTGCATGTGTGATGACTATAAAGTACTCATAAAGTCTTTTATGTTTACGATCTTAAAACACTGAAGATTTTATTATTATTTATTATGATTTTAATTTCAAAACGCCCTTATGTTCACTTAGATTAATAACGAAGATTTTTTTAGCACCAAATACTTCCCAAGACTTTATTACTAAAGGAGGAAAATATTTTATTTTATGAAGATGCAATTTTGCAATGCGTATTTATATTTTTCTTGTTGATCAATATTTTTTTCTCTTTTTAAAAATTGTTGAGACTTTCAATTGTGTTTGAAAATATTTATACTTAAATTATTATTATTTTTAACATGCTCACAAATACGCATAGTATATTATAGATAAGATCTCGCAGAAAGACAAAAAAAGCAAGAAGCTTGTACACTAGGTTGGTCCAAAAATGTATTCGATTTTTTTTTTAATTTTCTTAATCTCTACCCCGAAGTAAGCTCGAATAAAAAAATAAATAAAAACGTCTCATCAAAATTGGCTATATAATACATATGGAATAGATACATTTTTCAACTTTTCTTCAACTTTTCAATTAGAACGAGGAAATGTTTATTTAAAGTTAACAAAACTAATTGTTAAACAATTAATTATTATCTAAAGCAGTATTCTTCAAGAATAATATGAGAAAGTGTCTATTTTTTATGTAATTTCTAAATTTTCTTTGGCTTTTTAGTTATGAACAAATAATAATTTATTGTCGAGCCTAAAATAAAAATTTGGGAAAGATGACGTAACTGAATAATTTTTAAGTTAATATATATATATATATATACCTGAAAATAATATCCACAAAAGAAAAAGATTGTTTGCAAAATTATTCTCTTCGATGTTTATTTATTACTTGTTCATAACTAAAAATCCGAAGAAAAGTTGAAAATGTAAGAAAAAGCCGAATCTTTTTAGAAATAATCTGAGAAAAAATAGTTATGAACAATTATTAATTGTTAAGCAAAATATTTTATTAACTTTCATTAATGATTACGTCACTCTAAATGAAAAGTTGACAAAAAGTTGAAAATTTCAGAAAAAACGCAACTTTCTACTATTATTCTAATGGAATATTGCTATGTATAATAAATAGTTTAAACAATCATTTTTGTTAATTTTTATCAAAATTATGTTCTCGCTCTGACTGAAAAGTTGAAAAGAAGTTAAATTTTTTTAGAAAAAATAGCGACTTTCTACCTATATTTTAAGAGAAAGTTGCTATAAACAATAATAAATTGTTAAATAAATTTTCATTGGAACCCTTGATTATTATTAGTAACAAGTTGTATTTTATCTACTCAAAATAATTTTCACCAAAACCAGCCGTAAAAAGTAAGAATTACCGTTAAAAATGTACAAAACTAAATTTTTCACTTATGGGGGTTTTTTGGGACCTTATGAAGAAAAAATTTGAAAAGTAATTATTGATTTATATTAGATGACAAATTGTGAACAGAAATGTCTAGGGACAATTTGTCATCTCTACATTTCAATTTTTTCAAAACAATTTTAGAAAAAAAACGCAAAATTCTAGTATTATTCTAAGAGAACATTCTTATAAATAACAATAAATTGTTCAAACGATTATTTTTGTTAACATTTATCAATTATGTTCTCACTCTGACTAAAAAGTTGAAAAATAATAAAAAAACGCGACCCTCTACCTATATTCTAAGAAAATATTAATATAAACAATAACAAATAATTTAAAAAATATCTTAAAGCATCTGAATGTCAGTGAAAAGTAATATTTCATATATCAATAATAACTTATATTACAAACTATCGAAAAATAATAAGATTTATGGCAAAAACCTCGCAAAGTCAAATTTTTCACTTATGGGGATTTTTTAAGACCCTGTAAAATAGGGTCATGAAGGTGAAATTCAAAAAAATAATTTTGATTTGTATTCTATGGCTAATTGTGAAGAAAATTGTAGAAGGACAACTCGAAAAGCCTGACGCGCTAATTTTGTCCAAAATTCGGAAAAACATATTATTTATGGAAAATGCATGTTTAACTTTATGTGATTGAGAAACCCCTAAATGACAATTTTTTCAACAAAAAAAAAAAAGATTTTTTTTTTCTGATTCAAACAAAGCACAGTAAGAGCATGCAAATTTTCCCCAAAAAATGTTTTGAACCACCCTAGTCCAGCTAAAGATTTAATAACAAGAAATATTTGTATAGAGTATGTTAAAGATTGAAATTTAAACTTGCAGAGTTTAGCAAAGTTTATAAAGTAAAAAGTGGTTTCAGAGATATAGAGAAAGAAAAGGTGAGAGAATAGATGTCAGTGTAAATATGAATACGGGAAAATATGAAACAAAGGCGAGAATTGAACTATATTGACCTTTGACCTTTGAACTTTGACCTTTGACCCTTGAATTCGAAGCTTCATCCTTCATCTCTAACTTTGACCCTTACCCTTTGATCATTGACCATATAACCTCACCTCCTAACCTTTACATCTAACCCCACTCCTTTGACACTTTACCTTTGACCTCTGACATATTTTTTAATGTTATGGTATGGACGAGATATTTATAATTAAATAATTTCTTGTCATTCTTTTCTGTCTACTGGTCTTCTATCAATATTTTAATCAAATATTGATTCTTAGGTTATAAAAAAATTACTCTCTTGTTCAAAGGGACTAGAATCCAGGTCAAGTAGTATGTGGGTTCGAATCCCCGCGGTACCAGAGTCATTTTTTTCAGGCGCGGATCCAGGGAGGGGCTTTGGGGGGCCATCAAATAATTATATTAACCAAATATGTTATCAACATAATTAAAAAATATTTGAATAGGAACCATATTTTTATATTGACAAGCTGCATATTGCGTCTTGGTATAATCATTAATCAAGAAGCATAACATACTCATAAAATTTCCGAAGTCAAGCATAAACTATAAAAAATTCATTAGCAAACAGCAAAATTTAGGCGTCTATTTCCACTCTTGACGATATTCATATTCCCGGTTCAAATCCGGCCTGAGGCAGATTTTTTCTTGCTCTTAAACAATTATTTGTCTGAAGTAATCGTTTTAAAGAATTGAAATTTTCTATTAATTAGCAATGCACGCTATTATTTCCAATTCCCTAAATTGAGGAATGAATCAACAAAGTTATTCAAAATTATATCATTTTAGGCAATTTTGAGTTGGAAAAATTAAAAATTGAAAGATTTCAAGTTTTATATATTGAACAATTTTTAAATTAGAAGGTGAATCATTTTAATTTTAAGTCGTTGTAAATGAATAATTGTTCAATCGTTATTCATACATCAAAAATTTGTTTGAAAACTTTTTGAACATTCTCTGAAAACTATATTTTTTCACTAAAAAATCACTTTACATTGCCCCAGGAACATTATATTTTACATTTTCTCAAATCTTTACAAATTTTAAATTAGTTTTGAAAATTTTTCAAAATTTCTAAATATCTTTCAATATGATTAGAATTTTTCCCAATACTTTTATTAAATCCTCCGAAATTATAAAAATTGTCTCAAAATCTTTATTATTATCACAGTTTTGGAAATCTTTGGAAATCTATGTAAATATTCTCTTGAAATTACTTTTTCAAAATAAAAAATCATTTTCAATTTGTCAAGGAATCTTAATAAATTTTTTTTTTATTATTTTGAAACCTTTCAAAATGCTTGGAAAGCTTCTAAATTTTTCGTTTAAAATATTCAAAAATCTACATTTTGTTTTACATTTGTTGACATCTTTTCACGTTTCAAGTTATTTTTGAATTTGTTCAAAAATTTTAAATATTTCCTAAACTTATACCAATTTTTTCCAAATTTGTAAGTGTTTAGTTGTTATTCATTAATCAAAATTTGCTTTTATTTTGAAATATTCCTAAATATTCTGTTAAAATTAATTTTTCGATTTGAAAATCACTTTAAATTTTCCCCTCGGAATCTTGAGACAATTTTTGTATCTTAAAAACTTTCAAAATCCTTGAAAGCTTCAGAAAATTTTTTCGAAGCTTTTAAATATCGCCGCAACTTACTCAATTTTTCTCTAAATGCATAGATTTTTATCTATATTCACACATCCAAATTCAACATTTTCACTTACAAAGAAAATTTTTTTCAATTAGAACAATTAAAATTAATATTGTAATGTTCAAAGTTTAAGTTTAGCTTTCCGAAAATTTGAACGATTCAAGACTTTCTGTTTCAAACAATTCAGTTTCAAATTGTTCAGTTATAAATATTTAATTTATAATTTTTCATTTTAAATAAACAGTCAGACATTGTCGACTATAAAAAATTGTTCTTTTTCTTGGTTTTTTGAATGATAATACTTATTTCGTGCTTGGTAGCTTAACAATTTTTTACAAAGAAGCAATTAAGATGGTATATAGGTCAATAATTCTGACATTGAAGGATTTTCACATTTCAATATTTTTAGAAATATTGACAAATTCCAACATAGTACAAGCTTTTTCCGAATTTTTGTTTTCTTTTTAAACGAATTTTTAGACTTTTACGTTAGTAGTTTTTTCCTAATTAAACTAATTTTTACATTTTTGATACGCACTATCTTCTGATTTTTAAGGCTTTTATTTATAAATGTATGCGACGACTAGTTGATTTTCGAATTTCTTCATTTCTTGATGTCAGCTTGAAATTTCGGTAACATAAAGGCAAACATTTTCTTTTTATAGCAAAGCTGAGCGTGAAGAAACTGGAAAAAATTGATCTTTTGTTCTATTTCAGAAATAAAAACATTGAACTCCATACTATTCTTGAATTCTTTTTGAAAAACATCAGATTAATGTTTATTTAATCGAGCGTCATGGGGGTCGGGTCTGTGAGACCCGGCACATTTTATTTGGCTTGAAGTTTGGTTACCATGCGTGCGACGTTGTCGTTCTTCTCAATAGCTGGAGCTGCATATTACATTTTTTATTAATAAAGTACTTGTATAATTCATATCTAAGAAGTGGGTCTATATGACCCACCCATACGTCGGTGTAACACTTTTCCACCCCCATGACGCCGGGCTAAGTACGTGCGTATTTACTGAAATATGAGGTAATTGAATGTATATTCGACACAAAGCATACCTGCCAGTGAAATTCAATACTAAAATTACTAAAAAACTGAAGTTGCGTTAAAATAGCCAGAATGCAGAAATAAAAGACATACCGTTAGTGATGTTTTCTGTGATCCTTATATATCATTAACAATATTTTAAGTTTTCAAAACTTAGCTATTGTGACCAAAACAATCGTAAAAGTCTCAGAGCGCAGTCCCGTGGAGGTAGATTAGTGGAATAGTGGAATAGTTTTTACCAATGAGGTTATTGCAAATACTGTAACAACGACATTGGTAAAAACTATTCCCCTATTCTACTCCATGGGACTGCTGCGTCCTGGTTTTGCTCCCTGTTCACCCTAAATGGTAATTCACATTAAAATTATGTCTCTTGCATCCATGAGAGAATTCGAGACCCTGATTGGCTGCGAGAATTACATAGTTGGGAATCTACATTGTCAAGAGTGATAACTACATTATATAAAATGGGCGCTAAACTTGACAAGTAGACGCTGAGAAATAATGCCTTCTCTAGAACCCTATTCAAGGAGGAAGTTCGATTTTCAGTATCGTATACAGTGAACTCCAATTATCTTATTATTTGAAAAATTCACATCTGGGGGTTGGGGGTTGGGGGGAGGGCAATCCGCCGTGCCTCCCTCTCTGGATCCACGCCTTTTTTTTCACAACTACGCTCTAATTCCTTACAGCTGTCTGTTGACCTCTGACCCCTGACCTTTTCTCGAAATGATTTTTAGTAGGGGTTCGTAGGAAACCCTTATTTTGAGTGAGGATGAAGATTCGATCTGCAGAATGATATTGAGCAGGAAGGAGGAAAGGAAAAAAGAGAAGCGAAGCAATGCAAGGCTCAGCGAAAGAGGGAAAATATCTTAGGAAGGTGAATAGACGTACCTTGTATCCCAGATAAGCGAGAAGCAACGTTTCCGTTAGCGATATCATCGCCAGAATCACCTGGACGATCCACAATTCCAGGGGTCTTCGAACCCAGAGGATTGCGTCCCAGTTGATGGTTGGATTGTCTTGGAATTCTTCTCCCGTGAGAAGTCTCGACACAAGGAACTCGCTCTTGTTGCTGGCCGTGCAACCGTAACTGAAAAAAATGAAAGAAGACATATATGTGTAAAAATCAAAAAGCTGGAATTATTCGATTTTGAATTAAATGGAAAAAGGCGATCCACGACTAGTCCTCATACGTGTTTCAGGTAGATATCGTAAGCACCACCACGAGCGTACTGTTACCACCACCAGCGTACTATTACCACCACAAGCGTACTGTTACCACCACCAGCGTACTGCTACCACCGCCAGCGTTGTGTTATCACCACCAGCGTACTGTTACCACCACCAGCGTTCTGTTACCACCACCAGCGTTCTGTTACCACCACCAGCGTACTGCTACCACCACCAGCGTTGTGGTATCACCACCAGCGTACTGTTACCACCACCAGCGTTCTGTTACCACCACCAGCGTACTGCTACCACCACCAGCGTTCTGGTATCACCACCAGCGTACTGTTACCACCACCAGCGTAGTGCTAGCACCGCCAGCGTTGTGTTATCACCACCAGCGTACTGTTACCACCACCAGCGTTCTGTTACCACCACCAGCATACTGTTACCACCGTCAGAGTACCGTTACCACTACCAGCGTTCTGTTATCACCACCAGCGTACTGTAACCACCACCAGCGTTCTGTTATCACCACCAGCGTACTGTTACCATCACCAGCGTACTGTTACTACCACCACCGAACTGTTACAACCACTGTTACAGTACGCTGCCTGCTGTGGGATTGCCTGCCGGAACCGCGGGGGGTCCACAAGGGTCATACGTACGTACGATATCTTTCTGAAACAGTATGAGGACGAGTCGTGGATCGCCTGGAAAAAAGTATTTAAGATGACATGAAACATTTTTTGCTCATACATATTAATTTCAGTAAGTGTAATAATAATGATTTGCGAGATCAAGAAGTACGCTTTTATTCTATAATTATAAATTTTTGCTTTTAATAATAATCTATTGGTATAGACCATTTGCGATATTTTGTAAGTCAAAAGTAAAAATTAGATTTGCTTCTTGAGGCTTGAAATATGAAAATTTTACTATTATGCTTTATAATGCAAAGTAAATACATTTGCGCAAGGCGCGCGTGCCCGTTCCTAGGTTTTTCTTATCTAATATTGAAACCATAAACTATTGAAAATCTACAATAAAAAATTTGTAGTGAAAAACGATTAAATTTTAAATAGTAATGTTTTCGTGCAGATATGATAAACTCACATGTACGATCATTTAGAAATTGTTAAATTTTAAACATCTAGAAATTGTCTAGTATTCCAAAATATTTTTTTTTCACTTTAATCGCTATTAATTACAAAAATTTTCAAACAATAAGAATACTAGATGTCTATTTCTAAATTTAAAAATGTACCATGTAAGGCTAAAAAAATTACCTATGCACATTTTCAAATAAAACTCTGAGAGATAAAACCATTTTAAGAAACTCATTTAAGAATTTTAATTTATACTAAGAAAGTTACAAATGCATAATAACAGATTGTATCCTAAAGAATCTACTTAACGCTCATTTTCACTAGAAAATAATTACTGTGCAAGTTCCTCACGTTAATTTTATTAAACAAAAAAATGTTTTCAATCTTTTGAGATCAAAAAGGAAAAAATTGTCGAAATTAGAAAAAAATGAATGATTAAAATTTAAGCTTCCAAAACTATTTAGGAACTATGCATTTAAAACCACATAATTTTCAAACAGTATAGTAGAAATGTTAAAATTTCGTTCTCAATTCAAAGAGATAACTTTTATTGTCTATTGCTTCTCCATAGAGGGAGGTTTGTAATGACCTAAATTTTCAAATATACTTTTTTGACATATTTTGACATAATTCGATCCAAGGAGCTCGAAAATAAATTTGTTTAGAAATGTTCGTGTATGTGTAACTTTTTTCTGTTCATCATATCTCGAAAAGTAAAAGAGCTACAATCATGAAATTTGGATCGATCATTTAAAGGTAGTTTTTCGTGCACTTAGATATTCAAAGAAGAAAAATTTTACTTTGTTTATATAAGAGAAACTTTTTTGATATTCAAAATACAACAATACGATATCTAACGCATTTGTTTGCGTCTCTGAGAGGCATCGATCGACCTATTGTTGAAACTTTTATTACCTACCAGTACCGATTAATGGAGTTTAAAAAAATAGTTTATTCTGATTATACGAGGAAAACTTTTTTGATACTCAAAATACGACAATATTACATGTAGAGAATTTGTTTGCATCCTTAAGACGCATCGATTGACCTATTGATGAACCTTCTATGACCCGCCAGTACCGATTAATGCAGTTTCAAAAAATGGTTTATTCTGTTTATTTCAAAAAAACTTTGTTGATATTCAAAACACGACAACATTACATTTAAGAATTTGTTCGCGTTCTTGAGACGCATCGATTGACATATTGATGAACCTTTTGTGACTCACCAGTACCGATTTATTAGGTTTAAAAAAATTATTTATTCTCTCAATGAGAAAAACTAGTTTGATACTCAAAATACGACAATATTACATGTAGACTATTTGTTTGCGTTCTTAAGGCGCTTCGATTGACCTATTGATGAACCTTTTATGACTCACCAGTACCGATTTATAAAGTTTAGAAAAATGGCTCATTCAGTTTATATGAAATAAACTTTTTTATACTAAAATACGACAATATTATGCTCAGTTTATTTGTTCGCGTCCTTGAGACGCATCGATTGACTTATTGATGAACCTTTCATGACTTACTATTACCGATAAATGGAGTTTAAAAGAATGGTTCTTTCTGTTTATATGAACAAAACTTGTTTGATATTCAAAATAAGACGATATTGAATCTAGAGTGTTTGCTCACGTCCTTGGGACGCATCGATTGACCTATTGAATAACCTTTCATGGCTCATCAGTATCGATTTATGAAGTTTTCAAAAAATGGTTTATTCTGTTAATATAAAAAAAACTTTTTCCATATTCAGAACGCGACAATATTACATGTAGAGTATTTGTTTGCGTTCTTGAGACGCATCGATTGACCTATTGATGAACCTTTCATGACCCACTATTACCGATTGATGAAGTTTAAAAAAATGGTTTATTCTGTTTATATGAACAAAACTTTTTTGACATTCAAAATGCGACAATATTATACTCAGTTTATTTGTTCGCTTCCTTGAAACGCATCGATTGACCTATTGATAAACCTTTCATGACTTACTATTACCGATTGATGAAGTATATAAAAATGGTTTATTCTGTTTATATGAACAAAACTTTTTTGATATTCAAAATACGACAATATTACATGTAGAGTATTTGTTCGTGTCCTTAGGACGCATCGATTGACCTATTGATGAACCTTTTCTGACTCACCAGTACCGATTAATAAAGTTTTAAAAAAAGCATTTGATACTCATGGGGAAGCAAAATGCTTATAAAATGAGCAAAAATAAATACACCTATAGTAAATACGCCTATAGTGCTTCGCAGCCGTATTTATTTCTGAATTGGAATAGGGAAATTTTGCATTCTTAATATTTTTATTGAATAAGAAGAAAAAAAACTTTGGTTTCTAATTTTTTCTGAATTGGCAGAGGGAATTTATTTATTTTTATTATTTTGGTTCATATTTTAATTGAGTTAAAATGTACTAAATTCTGTAATTTTTACATTTTCATCAAGATAAAAGAGGGGAAGTTTTTTATTTTTAATCTTGTCAGTGAATAGAAAAGAGTCAAATTTTGTATTTTTAATGCTTGGCTTGGAATCAAAGCGGAAGATTTTTTAATTAAATTTTGTTCTGTAATGTTTTGAGTTGAAACTGGTTAATTTATATAATTTTCGCGTTTAAAATTGTGCATTTTTGAATTTTTAAATGTTAGTTTTTAGGATTTCATATAATTTAAAAGGTTTTAGACTATTTCTATGTATTGCAATAACATTCACAAAATGACGAAGAATTTTTATGAGATTTCAAAACATTTACCAAATTTCTAAACATTGTACACTACTTCTATAAACTTCAAAAAATTTAACAAGAAGAAAGTCTTTTCCTAGGATTTGAACAAATTTAAGAGATTTACAATATTTTAGGGGAATTCTCAGGATTTCAAAAATTCCTTGCGGTGTTAAAGGATTTCCCTGAATTTCCATGAATTTCCGACGCATTTCATATGAAATTTATTAGATTTTACAATATTTTAAAAGATTCAAAGGAATTTCAGTAAATTTCCAAATATTTTACTGGATTTTTAAGGAATTTCGGATTTTAAAGTCTCTCAATAAGATATTTCAATAAATTTCCCAGAATCTCAAAGGATTTATATCAAACTTGAAATATTTTAAGGGAGTTCAAGAAATATTAGCAGATTTTATGTAATCTCACGGGATTTTATAATATTTTAATGGATTCCCAAACAGTTATTTGCAAAATTGAGGGATTTCACATCATTTCGAATAATTCAAGATATTTCCAAATATTTAAATACAAAAAATTATGATATTTAGAACGATTTCAAGGAACTTTTTAATACATTTGAAAAATTTATGGGGTTTTCAAAGGATTTCAAGGGATTCTATCTGATTTTGTAGGATTTCAAATATTTCATGATATTTCCAAAGATTTAAATTTTTTAATGATTATTTGATATTAAAAACAATTAAAATTTAAAAGATTTCCAAGTATTTGAAACATTTTAGGATATTTTAAAAGATTACAAAAATTTTAAAGAGATTTAATAATTTTAAGGTATTTAATACAAATTTCATGTGGGTTTAAAATGATTTTCTAAAATTTCGGAAGATATAAAAAGATTTTTTAGGATCTATAAAGTATTAGGATATATTTTAAAAGATTCAGTAGGATTTTTAAAGGATTTTAACGGATTTTATCAGACTTCGTAGGATTTGAAATATTTCAAGGTATTTCTAGAAATTTAAATTCTTTAAACGATTTTATGATATTAACAAAAATCCCAGGATTTTTCAATAGATTTAAAAAATTTTAAAGGATATAAAAGGATTTTTAAAGATTTTATGGTATTTTTAAAAACTCGAAGGAATTTGCAAAAGCTTTGAAAAATTTCAAGGGATTTAATAAAATTTCAAAGGATTTGAAACATTTTATGGTATTTCAAAAGATTCCAAGGAACTTTCAAGAGACTGATTGATTTTAAGGTAATAAAGAAAGTGTCATGCGGTCTTTAAGAATTTACTAGAATCGGATTTCATAGGATATAAAATATTTCAAAATATTTGACATTCAGATTTTTTAAAAGATTCTATTACATTTGAAACGATTCCAAGTAATTTGCAACATATTGAAAAAATTTGAAGGAATTTCAAAGGATATGCAAGATTTCAAGGTATTTTTAAGAACTCGAAGGAATTTTAAAGAGTTTTGAGAAATCTTAAAGGATTTCAAAGTATTTCCAGAAACTGGAAAGATTCAAAGGTATGTTTAAAAATTCCAAAGAATTTTTAAGAGAGGTAATAATTTTAAGGTATCGACAAAAATTTAATCTGGTTTTAAAGAATTTCATAGAATTTTAGTAGATATAGGACGATTTCATAGGACATATCAGGCTTTAGGATATTTTAAAATATTTTATGGGATTTCAAAAGGATTTTATCAGATATCGTAGGATTACAAATATTTTAAGGTATTTCCAAGGATTTAAATTTTTTAAAAGATTTTATTATATTTGAAACAACTTCAAGGAATTTTCAATATATTTTAAAAATTTGAAGGGTTTTCAAAAGATTTGAAAGATTTTAAGTCATTTTTAATAAATTCAAATATTTTAAGGTATTTCCAAAGATTTAATTGTTCAAAAAGATTTTAATATATTTGGAATGATTACAAGAAATTTTTAATAGATACAATATTTTGAATGGATTTTAGAGGACTTTGATACATTTTAAGGTACTTTAAATGATTTCAAAGAATCTTGAAAAGATTGAATAATTTTAAGGTATTTAATAAAAATGGCATGCGATTTTTGAAAATTTTCTTTGGGTTTGGAAAATATGAAACGATTTTATGAGACCTATAATATTTCAGGATATTTTACAAAGATTTATATTTTCTTAAAGATTTTATTATAATTAAAACGATGCAAAGGAATTTTCAATAGAATAAAAAAATCTAAAGGGATTTCGAAATCCGTTAAAACAATTTTGAAAAGATTTCAACGGATTTTATTATATTTTCGAAGATTTTCATGATTTTAAGTGGTTTTTAAATTGTTTAAAGCATTTTAGTGAATTACCCAGTATTCAAGCAAAAGTAACTAGATTTTTTAAAATGTCATGGGTCTTGTTTATCCGAATAATTCTTACTTACATCAAATTTTTACATTAGATTATACATTCGATTAAATTCAATAAAAGTTCAATTATTTTTTTATTTTTATGTTTATTCGTGAAGATTATATGTTAAGAAATCATTTTCATGTTGAAAGATCGTTTATTTTCCGTTTTTCAACTTATTTAATTTTTTTGTGAATAACTTTTGTTTTACAGGATAATATGGTTATGCGATACAAATTTGTTCAAATTAAAAAAAAATGTCTCCTTAATTTTATTTTTTGGACTTCTAAATCGGTCATTTTTGTCAACTAAAGACATTTTAAATGTAATTAAATTTTTCACGTATTACTCAATTTAAATGTGGAATTATAATATTTCAGGAACATTATATTGTCACCGTTTTTATTTTCATCCAGATATACTTGGATATTTGACACTAAAAGCTTCATTCCAAAGGGCAATATTGGCGGCTTTCCTCCCTGGCGTTTTTCCATAAAAACAAATTGCTTCCTGTCAAACGTTACTTTCCGTCGAGAGTGTAACGATGATTAGATTCTTGAACTGATTTTTTCCTTTATTTTCCTTCAGTTTCTGCATAAAAGATTTTTTAAACTTAGATTCCTCAGTAGAAAAAGAAGTTTTCTCCAGCCATTCTCAAAAAAAGGCTTTAAAAAAATCCACGCACATTACATTCAACTCCAGGTTAGATCAGGCGGTAGCGATCCGAGTTTGTAACCGTATAGCCCGGGCTCGATTCCTGCTGCCGGCATTTTTTTTATCACCATGTTTTTATTGCAATTGACTATTAAGTTTGTTTAAATCAAGACACAATTTTCATTTTAAACCACTTTTTCAACCCATTATCATCCCCATAATTCCCCTATTTCCACTTCCCCACCCTACTATTATTTCCCTCTAGTCTATATTTCCCCCTTCTAATACTCATTCGTACTACCCTACTACCTCTCCCCTCACTTCTCTCCCTCTCTTCTCAACATTTTCTCTACTTGCCCTTCCATCATTTCCCCTTACTTTCCATACTTTCCTCCTCTTCACTTTCCATACTTCTCCTTATTTTTCTTCACTTCCTCACCATTCACTTACCCTCACTTCTCTTTTTCCCCGCATAACCCCACTACCCTTTGCATCCATAATTTCCTTATTACCACTTCACCACCCTATTATCCTTCCTATCACTTGAACATTCCCCCACTAGACCCTTCTCTACCGCCCCTCACTTCCTCTACTATCTCCATTCCCATCCCTCATCTACTCACTCGAACTACCCTACACCTATGCCCTTACCTCCCATTATTTCGTCTACTTCCCTTCCCCTAATGTCGCTTCACTTCCACTACATTCCTCTAACTTCCCCCCACTTTCCCTCACTACCCTTCTTCCCTCAATTCCCTACACTACTCTTCTTCCCCTTAATCTCCTCTCTCCTCTCTCCTCTCTCCTCTCTCCTCTCTCCTCTCTCC
>JAABKJ010006460.1:0-21950 GCA_011634705.1 Andricus grossulariae
TGGAGCGCTCTGGCCAATCATAGGCATCGTAGAGAATCTATACAAGAACAACGTAACCTGAAACTTCAGTTTCAGGTTATTTAAATTTATCATCATATTTACATATAATTTTAAAAATTAAATTCAAATAATCATTTCACAACATCACAAGCATTGGCCGAAATTACGTAATTGTAATAGAAATATTTAAAAGACAAATAAACTTTTATTATACAAATTATATACAATATTCAATTATATAACCTTGAAGTAAATTATCAATTTAGGTGAATAAATTTTTACAAACTAATTTTAATATTTATTTAATTTAATATCGTAAAAGGGATTAATCAGCTAATAATTAATTAATTATTTAATAAAATTAGAAGCTTTAAACTATAATTTTCATAGAAACATTTAAATAATTTTTACTTGATGTTTTTTCAAAATTTTGACTTTAATTTATGAAAATTTTATTGATTAATAACCTGTTAAACTGATTCCAGAAAATGTAAGTTCTATTAGAATAAGCTAATAATTATTTAATCAGTTGACAGCATAGAAAGCATTAAACAATTATTTTAATTTAAAAATCCGAATAATTTTCACATTATATTCTAATTTAAAACTTCCAATAATTTTCACATTATATTTTAATTAAAAAATTCAAATAATTTTCACAATATATTCTTTTTTAAATTTGAAAATGCATTTCCATACATTCAATTTATTATAGACCCTTAAAACTAGTTCCAGAAAAAATCAAAATATATTTTCATATTAATTAATTATTTCACAACATAAAAAGCAATAAACAGTTCTTTTAATTAAAACATTCGAATGATTTTTACTTTATATTTTTCTGGAAAATTGAATTAATATTAACCTTTTAAACTAATTTCCTAGAAAAGTAAAATATATGTACAATGTACATATAATATTGATATCAGAATTCAGATACTTATTTCACATCCCTAAAATTTACAAAAATTATACAATTGGAATAGAGGTATTTTAAACATAAATAATCTTTCATTATAAAAATTATCGCCAATATTCAATTACATAGCCTTCAAGCAAATAATCAAGGTATTTACTTGATTTAAACAAATTAAAATTTAATCTTTATGTAATTTAATATTATGAAAAAATGAATCAGCTAGCAATTAATTAATCTATTAACAACATAAAAAGCATTAAACTATCATTTTCATTCAAACATTCAAATAATTTTCACTCTAAATTTTAAAAAATTGTTTACTTTTTTCTTAAAATATGAGTTATTAGTAACCCTTTATAGTAATTGGAGCAAAAATTTAAACATATTTAGGTATAATTTTGAAAATTAAATTCAGATAATCATTTCACAACATCACAAACATTTACAGGAATAATAATAATAATTAATCAATCAGTTCAAAAAATAAAAAGCATTAAACTATAACTTTCATTAAAACATTAAAATAATTTTGAATTTACATTTTTTTAATTTCTACTTTCATTTTTAAATTAATTAATCAGTTCATTTCATAAAAAGCATTACACTATTATTTTCATTAAAACATTCAAATAATTTTTATATTATATTCTCCTTTAAATTTGAAATTTCATTTCTATGCATTTAATTTATTAATAACCTATTAAACTAATTTAGAAATAATTGAAACATATGCACATATCATTTCGAAAATTTGATTTAAATATAGTCATTTCACAAGGTCACAGACATTTAAAAAGATTACATAATTACAATAGAGGTATTTTAAAGAAAAAATAAACTTTGATTATAAGAGTAATAGCCCATATTCTATTACATTACCTTAAAGTAAATAACAAGTTTACGTTACTTTATTGAAAATCAATTTAAATTCAATCTTTATTTAATTTTAAATTTTCAACAAAATTAATCGACTGATAATTGATTAAATTGTTTAAAACATATAGAGCATCAAACTATTATTTTAATTTAAAGATTCAACTAATTTTTACTTTATATATTTTTAAACTTGAGATTTCATTTCTGAAAATTTGAATTGTAGTCTGAGCGCACGAAATTCAAATTGATCAAATGTAGGTTGATCCAAGCTACAGTATTAGATTGCGCATGTGCAGAGTACCACGTTGATGCTAGTAAGGTAGATCATCGATATTTTCTTCCATTAGTTGAAAATTTAGATTAAACGAATAAAACTATGTGTATTTAATCCTAATTCCCGATCCTGTTAGAATGAGTAAATGAATTAATTAGTTTATTATTCAAGTTATTAATTATTTTTACCTAAATTAGTTTTTTCTTCAATTTAATTACATTTATTTTGGTTTAATTATTTTTAACTTAGTTACATTAGTTATAAGTTATTCTATTTAGTTAGAAGTTATTTTTAATAACTTTTACTTCAGAGTCTGCGCAAAGAAGATATATTCTATTGCGCATGCGCCAAATCTTTGAGAAAATCTAAGCATGGATGACTGAGTGACGTCATCAGTTATTTACACGCGATTGATAAGATAGGCTCCTGATGTGGCGACTGAGGCTCAGTCTATAGCTGAGGATGTGTACTTTTAACGGCCGATGGTAATTACCTGACGTTGGTAACTCAGCCTGGTACAGAACCTTAAACTTAACTTGGAACAGAACCTCATAATGCTTACTTTGCAAGAATCTCCATTACCAACCTCACTGTTTTACCTACTTAGCATGGAACATAACCTCAAAATTACCGACCTCTCTGCTTCACAGACCGAAGTTGCAATGCTATCGCAGCAGGAATCTGCATTACCAACCCCACTGTGTGTTACAGACTGCTGATAACTTAACATGGTACAGAACCCTGTTTTACCGACTGATGGTAACATTGTTCACTACCTTCCCGACATATAGAAAAATTATACTATGAAAAGTTGCTGACCTCTTTGTTTTACCGACTGATGGTAACATGATTCCCTACCTTACCGACATACATGAAAGTGCTCATATAAAAAGTTACTGTTCTCTCTGTTTACCGACTGATGGTAACATGGTTCCCTACCTTACGGAAATATAGTAAAATCACGATATAAAAAGTTTTCGACCTCTCTGTTTTACCGACTGATGGTAATGAACTGTTTTACCTATCAATGGTCACTTAGCACGGAACCGCACATTATAGTGCTAACTGAGCAGGGATCCAACTGATAATATACCGACTGTCGGTAACTTGCGACGGTAGCGCCATCTGTTGGGCACATCAGGAAACTGCATTATCGATTAATGATAATAACGACGGTGGCGTCATCTGTTATCACATTAGGAAACTGCATTACCAACCGAGGCCACTTACCGACTGCCTGTAACTTAGCATGGAACAGAACCTGCTCGGTCGGTAAGTGGTCCAAATGGTTCTGTTCTACGGTGGCCTCGTACGAACATAGCCCTACTACTATAATAGATTCTTACGTGTAATGGGTGGATACAGAATTTCCACACCTATTATTGTCATGCAAGCAATACTGAAGGAACTTCCTGTTAAGTCTAGATTCCAACTAATCTCAGATAAATTTCTTATTAAAACAATCTTGTTCGTGAATCATCCGCTCCATCCTATTCTCGACAAATTGTATTTCATAACAAACACCGTTTAACTCAATTCATCCTGGATAAGAATTTTTTCCTGATAAAATCACACTACAAACTTAAAGGTTACAAAAAAAGAGTCTCAAAATCAGCTATTCGGTTACAATACTTATTCCTTTACCCATTAAAAGGTTGCCAACCAAAAATTGATTTAAAAACAGGTTGGGAAATCCAGAACAGCAGTTCTCCTGTCATAATGTTCACAAATTTCATCACTAATAATTTCTCTGACTCCATCCACTTTTAAACGGATGGTTCATAATTTCCAGAATACTTTGTCGAGGTTTCTGTTCACTCCCTGCAACTAAATCTTGAAATAAAAATACAAATTGCTGAACATGCCTCTATCTACACAGCGGAAGCGTGGGCGTTTAGTGAATCAATACAACACACTTTGGACAAAAAAATCCCCTATTCAGTAAATTTCTTCAGATTTAAGGAGTGCGCTACAAGCTCGTCAAAGTCCCAACGCCACTTCTTCAACGTGATACCTTATACATAAAATTCAGGACCTTCTCTTCACAGCATCAAATAATAATCTTAATATAATTCTAGTATGGATCCCTGGCCATAAGGGCATTATAGGTAATGAGAATGCAGATAATTTAGCTAAAATAGCTACTAAAGAAGGTAATCTTCACATCAGACTGCCACATATAGATGTTTGGTCAGTGGTCCTTCCTCAACATTTCAATGCTGCTCTGGAAGTTTAAGGTACGGTTTCAAGTTCTGGAGGGATCGGTCAATGTTCCTTCCAGAACTTTTTTGATTCATCTAAATTTAATAAACCATGATTCTATAAATCTAAATGCGAGAGTAATTGGTTGTTGTTATATCTAGGTATATGTACTATCTAATATCTCAAAACTTTGAAATATGTTTAAATCTTCAAAATCATGAAGTCAAAAAATAGTAAAATAGTTGCATCATCGAGCAATTTGTGGAAATAGTAGCATTAGTCTCATGTATTTCAAAGAATTAGTAAAATAGTTGCATCCTTAAAAAAAACGGTGACAAAGTGTCAATAATGTCGTGAGTCCGAGACCTGAAATGGGCGCCGACTGCACCACCCTAGTATCATGTCCTGTGATCGTTATTCATATATAATTATTACTTATTTATAATAATAATCATTTATCAATACAAATTACATAAAATTTTCAGAACCTATAATTTATTATTACCGTGAGAGTATTCTCTGAATATATCCTTTGAACAACACTTATCGGCTAGTGGAGGGTGATTCACAAACATACCGACCCGTACCGACCATAGATTTATAGATCACTCCACATGCATAAAAAAACTGCGATATTTGTCAACAAAAACTTGATATCTTTTATTATTAGTCACTATATGTAATTATTACCCATTATTATTATAAACATACGAGGTCTATCCAGAATCCACCAGTAGATGTAAAGGCCATAAACGCCCTAATGATATGTGGTCGCCGACTACCCCTCAATTAAAGGAATAGCAAAAATCAGCACGTGGCCTTCCACCTATGAACTAACCCAGGATCTATATCATACGTCAATGTCATAAAAGAGGTCCCTCAAGGGACAATTTTCTCAAACTACTCCAGAACGTCTCCAAGATCAAATCAGTGCAGGAAACTAATACTAGTGGACTTAGTCGAAAAGTAAAGTTAAGCCAATTACAAGGAGAGGTCACGAGATGTGCGTCGCTGATTCGTCTGGGGCTTCACAGGGTGAAAGTACATGAAAACGCAATCTCACGACCTCTCCTTGTTACTAAAAAATAGAATCAGTGGGCTTATGTCAAGAAGTTCACAGGAAAAGACTTGTAATACAATTATATTCGTAGTAAGAACAATTCCAAAGCACAAGTTATTATTAAATTTAGCGAACATCGTAATCTTAAGAATACCCTCCTTTTCAAGTTCTTTGGAAAGCTATCGTATAATGATGCAATACTCCAATGAACTGAAACCACATCTGCTCTGTAAAGATGTATTCGTGACAAGGATACCTTGCGTTCTAGAAAAGGTCTATTCTCCAAAGGAAGACACCGCTACAATAAAAAGGATTACTATCACATCCCGAGCAAGGACAAATTAAATATTCGGTAAGTCCTCAGTATTCCTCTGTTGCTGTCCCTTATTTTCTTATCTAATTTATTCAAACTTTATCACTGAAGTCGTTTCCTTTTTTTAGAGGGTGGACCCGAAGACGAAGTTTCTGGAAAATTCTGGTAGTTTCATGATGCGAAAATCAATTTTAAATTTATGAAATCAAATAATTAAAACGAAAACGTATACACCAAAATTTGTAGATTCGATTACAATACATTATAATTATTCATCTTAAACTGTCTTCCAGTATAAATTATTCTAGTGATATTGTCTCAACCTTTTGTGTCTGCTTTCCTTCAATCTCTGTTTTCTATTTTTATAATAAAATTTAGAACAAACAAAAAGAAAGTAGCGTAAGATTAGATTCAGTTACTCAAAATAAGGTGTGTGGGTTTCTCACGAGACGTAAACACTATTTATGGCTCTGAAGATACTTGAGTTTGTTTTTTGCTGATAAAAATGGTCATTGATGCGTTTTACTACCACTGGCTTTGCTTATGCTCGGCGGAAAGAACTTTGATTTACAAACTGCGGTCGAAGCAGAAGGTCCTCAATTATCGAAAAAATGAATCTCGCAATTATCAAGTTCTTCGCTCTTATGTGTGGTGCTCTTCTCTTTGGAGCTGATGGCGCAGGCTTGGGAAACAACAGAAAAATTGGTGATCCCTGTGAAATTGACTCGCATTGTGCTTCCGGACTCTGCGGTTATCCCAGAAATAAAGTAGGTAAGTAAAAAAAATTATTAATGAAGACTCAAATTACGAAAGCTGCTAAATCAGTTCTTTGGCAACATACAAATTACTTTACTAGAATAGAAACACTTTTAATTAATTAAAATAAGATGAGAATCATTCAAGCATAATTATAAATCATAGTTAAGGCAGAATCCATTTAAAAATCTGTGGCAGTGCAACTTCAAATCACAGAATCATACACCTCTTAAATGTGTTGTTTTTCAATGAAAATAAGATGAGGCGTATTTTACCATTTGGGGGAGGGGGGGGGGGCAATTTCGCGAAGTTATGAGTATTTACAATTTTAGGGTTATTTTTCAAAAATACAAGTTTTTTCTCTAAACCCTCATAACTTTTGACCCAATTAAGATATTCAAGTTTTTTTTAAGGCCAAATCCATTTAAAAAAGGACAGGTTTCACACTTTGAATCGCGGAATCTCTCAGCGAAGAAACATTATTTTTGAGGAAACTAGGCTGCATGTAATTTTCGATTTAAGGGGAAAAAAACCCACGGAGTTACGAGTATTATAATTTTAACATAATTCAGAAGTTCCCATTTTCTTCTCGGATTCTGATAAAATTTACCGTCCTCTTACAAAATCCTATACTTTTTCCAACTTATTGAGTCCTGTGAGTTTTTTGCGGGATAGAATATTTTAGTTTTCAAGCTTTTTTGCTCTCTGAATCTAAATTGGTAGAATTTAACTAATCAAAACATTGTCAAATTATTGTTAAAAGCAGCATAAATAGTATTTTCATAATAGATAAAAAATAACCATTTTTCTATATTGTAATTGCATTTTTTTTATCTAAAAATCTAACAAATCCGTTTTTCGTTGCAATTTTTTTTGTATAGAGATTTAATTGTTATGGTTGAATATTCATCTGTTCGGGTGAAAGTTTACTTATTTCGTTGAAAATTTATTTTATTTCGTTAAAAACATATTTCTCTCAGTTAACATTAAACTATTCTATTTTTTATTGACAATTTATCTTTTTTAATAGGAAAATCGTATATTTTGTTGAAAATTTGTCTCTTTTTGTAGAAAATCAACTATTGCACTTTTGGTTGAGAATTTATTTTTTCATCAAAGATTCATCAGTTTGGTTGAAAATTCAACTATTTTGTTGAAAATTCCCTTTTTTTTCGTTTGAAAATTAATTGCTTTAACTGAAAATGTAATAATGAAATTTTACATTAATAAATCTTCCATTTTTGTAAGTTCTATCATGCACATAAATGTGACATTCTTTTTCACTGCCCTTCATCTGAAACTCAATTCTCAATTATGAGTGTGAATTGGAAACATTTCTTCCTTCGAGTTTTTCAAATTACCCAATCGGGATTGAGGAAAAGCGACAACAATGCTTTCGAAATTTTTGTGACACATCTATTTTTGAGATAGAGATTACTAGAGAAATTTCACAGATTCGAATAACGAAAACTGAGCCACTATAGATTAATAGAAAATTACTTATTCGATTAGTCGAGATATTTTATAATTTAATAGTGCAAACATAATTGCTTGATGAAAATATATTAATTTACTCATGGCTGGCACACAATAATTAAAAAAAGGTGCCAAAAATGGAAAACGTGAAAAGTAGAAAAGTTTATTAAAACGATGCGATGGTATTCGTAACTTTCTTGAAACAATAAGAAGGCCATTTTGTGACATTGTACACGTAACCTAGCCTATTTGAAAACGTGAAAACATCGCCTTCGGATTGTATGAACAAAGTAAGAAAAAATAAGAATTTTTTACAATCTTCAAATGACAAGAAATCATTGGTTTCCAAATCAATTGTACATATTCAGAGTTCCCATGCCCTACTCTTCCACAGAGTTTTGTTTTCTATTTTCAACAATTCTTCCGATTGTGTATTTTTCCTTATTTTCCATATAAAATTGGAATTATTCAGCAAACTTTGTACAAATGATTTGCCGTGAATAAGGATGAACTTCAATAATGATTGTGATTATTGAAGGGAACGTGGATTTATAGAAAATAGATGGTTTAAAAGGCTGTTAATAAATAATAGTTCGTCGTGAGAGAAAATGTCACAAAAAAGAAAAAATTGTATCTTGTGTCAAAGATCAATAACAAAATTTTAAAAAATTAATTCTCCTTATTGAGGGTTTTTATTTAAAACAATTGTTATAAACAATGAAGTACGAGGGTTGATAAAGAATAAACAATGTTATTAAAGGTAGGTACAGGTTTTGCAACATTTTTAGGGCAAATTATGACACTGTTTGGCCTGAATGATTTTTTATTAACAAATGAAAAGTCTAGACGATTTCCTCTTAAAAATAGCAATTTTTTAAACACATTTCACGGAAAGAAGTATTAATAATATAATAATAATTATTATTATTATTGAGAAGTTGTAGGCTCCGGAAGCTACGATCATGGTTCCTCAAAGCAACCAATCGTGATGAAACTGGAACGTGTACGTCATCCACTTCTGCTCCTTCTGTTCTAGAAGGTGAGCAAGAGCGGGAAATTTACGCGAGATTACATCGAGCAACACTGCTCCTTAGATGCAGGTCTCAAGCCGCGGATGACCTTACACGCCTACAGGTACATTCATTATGCGCTCGCGGTAAACTAAGGTATCTATAACGCCGTCTTGACAGGCAAAAAGAAATTCCTAAGTCTCCCATCTCAATCCAGCAGACTTGAAAAACATGTTGGACAGGCCATGTGTAGTGTCGCTGGAATCAAATGGGAGGCCAAGCTCCTCAGCGGCCCTATATGCATTGAAGACTTCATGTTGATGTACGAGGCGCATAAGAGAATCTGTGCTATTTAGAACTGAGCAGGCTTTGGCCAGAACTGTTCTTCAATGAAGACACTCTACGCTTAGCAAGCCTCTACCCCCTTTATTTCGAGGGAGGTATATTCAAGGTATGGAAGATCTAGGATGATGACTTACATGGATTGTCATCATCTTGCGTGTGCTTCGATCAATTTGCTTTGACTCTTCGACGTTCCATTTTACTGCACCAAACGTGTAGAACTGTAAAGGAACGGCCAGAATATTGAATGTTATTCTTTCCAGATAATTTGGAAGCCCAAATTTTTCTGAGAATTTGGTGATACCTTTTTTCAAGGGTCGTTTTTAACACAGGGATATTTTGGGTTTTCGCTTACGGTATTCCAAGGTATATATATGTTTCTCTATTACCAAGACATTGAATGGTATTTCCGCCTATGAGTTGAATATCTTGATCATCACGTGATGATGTAGTTTCTAGTCTTCCCTGGTGTAGGTGGATGCAGGCGCACTTGTTCAGTCCGAAGCTCATGCCAATCTCTTGAGATTACCTATTTACCGCCTCCACAAGGATGTTAAGGTCCTCTTTCGAGGAAGCAAAGAGTTTAAGGTTCTCAATGTATAAAAGGTAGTTGACCTCATATTCTCTTCTGTTCGGCGGGCCACATAGGTATCCAGAGATTTTGCTTTGGAGCACAATAGATAGAGGCAAGAGGGAGATGCAGAAAAGTATCGGACTTGGAGAGTCTCCTTGGAAGACCCACCTCTTATATGTGATATAGCTGCTAGTCACTTGCCTTTTCTCAGATGTTATGACAAATCTTGTCCGCCACAAGAGCATAAGCTCTTTTATGCATCTCACTATTTTTGGATGCACCTCCAAGCACTCAAGGAGCTTAATAAGTAGTTCATGGTTCGTGTTATCGAATGCCTTACTACTGTAGTGAATCCAAGCCCCGGGCTGATATTTTGATACCTGATCGAGTTTTAAGTAGTACACCTGTCTATTAACAGATTCTCGCTGCAATCTGCCAGCCCTCTCTTGCATACACGTTGTTCAACAATTGCACTCCATACCGGCTCGATAGATGATAATATCCTCTCTTTGAGGAAGCTAGTGAATAGCTTAGCTGGTGTTTAAGCAAGCTACGATAAATTTCCCATGAAGAAACATAAAAAAATGTTTAATATGATTTCAAACAAAATTTTTTATTTTTTTATTTTAATGCCAGTAACATGCAAAAACTACGCAATTAGGGTTTTTAACGGTTGAATATCGACGCCCCCATTCCATACCGCTCTACGTCACGTTTGATCGCTGTAAACCTTCAGGTCACATGCTTATATATAGGACTTGAAGTTTCGCTGTAGAACTTCAGGTCACATGCCTATATATAGGACCTGACGTTATACAGCTGCCGAACGCGACATGGAGCGGTATGGAATGAAGGCGTCGATATGGTGATTTATATTTTTCATAGAGTGCTCTGGTCAGTAAAATTTTAAAATCCCTCTATTAGAAAAATATAAAAATAGCTATTTTCATGCAAATACGCAAATCAGATGATTGCATCGAGTATGACATTAGCATCATGAGACAGACGCTTGAAAGGCGCATCTGAGAATAGTGCATGAGCGAAGCGAGTGCCGACAATTCACAGATCGACCCTAACACCAGTTCCGCGTAAATCTGTTTCCGCGCGGCGCAGAAATTTTACACATTGTTTATGACAAGAATAAAAATGACTAAAAAACCAAATAAAAAATATCATCAATAATTTTGTTTAATCCGCCAACTACGGGCTGAGTGGTGCCGGTTTTCGGATTCGCAGACAGGACATCAAACCCGAAAGCCTGACCCGACCTGAGAACTCGACCCAACCCCAAAGATCGATTGAGAAACTTACGGTAACTATTCCAGTAATTTGTAGTAACTCACGATGAAATAATGAATTTATTATTATGATTCACTAGCTAGGAAGGCTACCTAAGTGTCGACCTCTGATTTGATTCGTTCTGAAGTATGTTTTAGAGCATTACAAAATAGGCTACACGTATTTTTTTATACGTGCCCAAATTGATATTTAGGGAATGGAATCACCCTGAAAAATTTTTGAATAATTATTTGAAAAATATAATTTTCAGTGAAATGAATCATTTGAAAGGCAGCGTAACCTTTGTTTGGACTGAAACTATGTTATTATATTGCATTTTCAGCCAAGCTAGATTTTATTCTTGAATGATTATTCAAGTGGTATATAAAATACAAGACGTTATATCTTTTCGCACTCTGTTTAAGATTCGAAGTGGGTGAACTAACGTTAACGTAAATTTGTATTTTCTTGAACAATTGTAACAGTTGCAGTTTAATGATCGTAGTGAAAAATTATCTTCAGTACAGAAAACATTGTGGAAATAGAAAACATCGCACCAACATGAGACATAAACATTATGATTCGAAGAGGTTAAACCACAAATGTGTTGCAAATTAATTATTGTGGTGAACAAAATTTCACAGAAATTTATATTATTTATTTCGTCTAATGTTTTGTAAAAAATAAAATTCTTTTGCGGTAAAACTGTCCTACCTAAAGTAATTCCAAAAGGAATTACAGAGGTATGATCCAGCCATTAGAAGTATATAGATTTCGTGTTTGGAAAAATGTTGTTAAAAGTCTTTCGAATGATGTTTTATTACACAATTATGACATAAATATCCACGTGCGAAACAATATTATTGAACTTCAATCTCTTGTTCACCATTAAATATCCTCTTTGAAATATAAAAACCTTTTTCAGTACTCATAAAATAAAAGTGGTTATGTAGGCAGCAGGATACAAGATTGTGAAAATCCCGTAGATTTTGCGTTCAATGAATCTTCACAAGTCAAATGTGCATGTTGCGATGAGGTGCCAGTTATTAGATGTTCTTGGTGTAAAAAATCATTGTGTATCAAAAATTTCTTTCACGATCACTATATGTGTAATAAATGTGAAGAATAATATCTCGTAGAATATATGAACGTACAGTAAAACGATTTCATTTTCGACAAAATATGATTGGAAATGAACAAAATAAATTTCTGTAAAAGTTTGTTCACCACAATAATTAATTTGCAACACTTAAAATGCATCATGAATGTGAAATGTGCTTTGACTGCGATTTTTTTTATTTCCAGAATGTTTTTTTTATGTCCTGAAGATAATTTCTTTCTACGACCATTAAACTGCAACTGTTACAATTGTTAAAGAAAATAAAAATTTACATTAAGGGTAGTTTACCCTCTTTGAATCTGAAACGGAGCTTCAGATACATTTTTTATACGACTTCTTAGTTTATATACCACTTGTATATCACTTCATTAATAATTAAAAACTAAAATTTAACTTGAGTGAAAATTAGGAATTTTTGTGTATGTTAACCACAGGGGGTAGTTGACCCCGTTTGAGCGGGTGATGCTTACAAAATCAATATTTTACTGCAATATAATAACATAATTTCAGTCTAAACAAATTTTAGACTGACTTATAAATGTTTAATTTCACTGGAAATTATATTATTCAAGTAATTATTCGAAAATTTTGAAGGGTGACTTCATCCCCTACATATGAATTTGGGAACGTATAAGAAAATACGTGTCCCTTTTTTTTGTGCTGTAAAACATGCTGTAGAACGAATCAAATTGGACGCGGACACCTGGATAGCTTTGTTAGTAGGTTGAGACCATAAGAGCCCCTGACGCTTGGGTGATCCCGTTGCGTCCCCTTGTGGGCCTAAGCGTGATCCCAAAGCCCTCTCTATAAGGCAAGGACCGCAGCCACGACATTGGTCGATATTTGTGACTCACTGATACATTTCCTGCCCGTGAGTATTAGACATTTCCCCGCAATGGCGGGACAGTGACAAGGGATATGAATAACTGTCTCATCATCCTTTTTGCAAAGACGACAGGGGGGCTATCTGCGAGCCCAATCTTATGTCTGTGATAGCCGAGGTTTCCATGTCCTACAAAAATTTCTGTTAGGACTTTAACTTCGTTCCTCTCGAGCTTGGGTACTTCCTTCGCTCAGTTGGAGTTCAAATTAAAACCCATGAGTCAATGTCATTTTGAAAAAAATTAATAAAAATTCCATGCCTCGAGACTCGAACCAGCGATCCCAAGTGTATAAGTCCAGAGGGCGACCACTTATCTACGTCAGTCATTGATATTTATTTACATCGGATCCTTTATGCCCAGCGCGTTGGTTATAGCTCACGATTTCAATTGAATAGGCCAGCCTTTAACTGTATTCGCGCTGACGAATTCAGGCGAATCGGAGCTTGACTTTAAATATCGCAAATTGAAATGAGTCGGCTGACACTAAAATTAATTCGTGCTGACGCATTCAAATGAATTGGGTCCTCTAAAAGTTGTTTGCCGAATTCGGGCGAGTAGCAGATTTGAAGAATAAATTACTTGTTTCCGAATTTACAAAAATTCACGACCTGCTCCAATTCGAGAATGTCGCAAAGCGAGATTCATGGAGGCTCTAGCGAATTAATCTCAATTCGCCTCAATTAGTTTCTCTTTCCTGGGTTCCTCAGTCAACCTACTCTTGTTTTTGAAGACCACAAATTAATAGTAATTAATAAATGTACTCTTCGAATTATAATGTTGTTTATTCAGTAAAATCAGTTGGATAATCTAAACAAATTTTTCTAAAGTCGACGAAATTTGTGAAGTCAACCAAGTTGCTAAGCTTCAAATAGCAACAGTTTTTGGTTGTCTCACTTTGTCAATTTCAACAGATATTTCGTAGATTTCACCTAATATTTTTTTGATGAACTAAATATTTTGCTCGAATGTACCATATTATTGATATTGTATTACATCAACAAAAGCTTCTGGTGACATCTAGCGAACGTTTTCTGGAGAACAAAGCTTTAGAATGGAAGCGATAAGAATATTCTTGTAGTGTTGATGCCTGGGATGAAGGCCTGTATGTTTTCAACAGCAAATTTTCAAACGCAAGAAACTGCGCGATGTTCTATATTCGCGAAACCATGCGTTTTGAAGATTGTAATGAAGATTTGAATCTGCAAGAAAAAAAGTTAAATTATAAATTAAATATATTAAAAAGATGAACAATTTCAATGGTTGAACATTGACATTGGTTAATTTGTTTGCTTGGGATAAACACCAAGCAAAATTAAGCACTTTTCTATTTTGACAATAATACCCGCACATCCTTTAAAATCGGTCAAAATATGTATTTTTGTAAGTTGAAAGCTGGTGCAAAATTTCAGCTCAAAATATTCCATAATTTGAAAGGAAATCTTTTTATTGTTCAGAGATTGTCTGTTTTTTCAGTTGCTCTAATTTTTAAAAAAAGTTTAAAACCAATAAAATTCTAAAATTTAATGCAGTATTTAATTTAATTTATACTCATTTATAATAGATTTAATGCTTTCGCGATGATTCATTATAATAGAAGGAGGCGTTTCGGGTTTCAATCGTGTGCAAAACTACGAATCCTGCCGGTATTTCGTGTACATTGCAGTTCTGGCCAATCACAGGCATCTCAGAAAGTATATATAAGAACAATATAACCTGACACTTCAGTTTCAGGTTAGCCCTGAAGAAGTGAACTGCAATTTTCACGAAACGTCGGCAAGATTCATAGTTTTGCACAGAATTGAAAACCGAAAAACCTCCTTTTATTATGAGGAATCATCATGAAACCATTAAATCTGTTTCGAAAGAACTCTACGGGGAGAGTTTTCTCACTGAAACTAACACTTTTAGCAAATTCAGGTCTTCTCAAGCCAAGCTAATAACATCTTTAGCTTTGTTGAAAAGATACAGGGACACCCAGATTTTACATTTGGTCTACAATGGACCGCAGATCATTTCACCAATCCCACGAAGAAAAAAAAAGATCTTTCCATTAAAAAACAAAATATAGAATTTGACAAATTCCTTTCAGAAAAACACACACTACTAACTGAAATTTTGCATAAGCTTTCAGCTTAGAAAAACACATATTTTAACAGACTTCGAAGGATGTGCGTGTATTATTGCCAAAATAGGAAAGTGGTCAAATTTGCCGGTTTTTATTTTTTCCAAATCAAACGAATTGAACAATCTCAATGTTCAGCCATTCAAATTATTCATCTTTTTGAGTCATTTAATTATAATGGACTCTTGTTCTCCTCGCAGATTTATATCTTCGTCGCATTCTTAAAAAAAAAACACAAATATCCACATCGTTTCCATTCTAAACTTTTGTCCTCCAGACACTCATTTTGACCGATCGATTAAATATTGGACTATTTTGTTTGGTGGGGGGGGGTCGTACTTTGTTGGGTTTCATATCGTCTCCTCCTATGTTTATTTTTATGGAATGTTATAAATACCAATGTTTTAAATAACCTAGAATTTGGAACTGAAAACCAAGAATTTTCATGTTTTGAACGCGGTCGGCCTCGCTTTAGGAAATGAAATTAAATACTTAATTGCGTAACAAATTGTCAAACGAGACCCTTTACCGTCATTTTGTCGCTTTTCGTGTCAGAATATTTCACTCACCAAAAATGAAAGATAAATTTTCCATTTATGAAGTTTTGATGAAATTAATGAAAGCTCATGGAAAGTTATGTAATTCCTGGAAATTTTTGAAAATGTTTGAAAACTGTTGAATGTGTAAAATTATAGGAATTTATGAAAACTTATGAAAAATTACGAGAACTTGTGAAATTTATAGAAAGATATCAAATTCAGGGACATTTTCGGGAACTTTGGAAAGCTATGCACATTTTCTCATCTATTACTAATCTGCGGAAGGTTGGTGCCCCTCTTAGTATACAACAGAAACCAACCATGACTCTTTCAATTCTAGTTCTATCTCTATACTCCCCCTCTAATGACCGAAGTTTGGTGGGACTGACGTTATAACTAGACTCTCCTTTCGCTAATTATTCTAGACATGATTTCGACTCGCAAAATAAATTTCTTGCATCAAGTTGGTAGTTGGGCGTACACTTTACATAAAGAATAATAAAAGCAATAGAGTAGCTTCGGAATGGACAGAAAATTTGTTTGACGAAAGGCCTGCATCCGGTAAAGGTAAAGGTAAAGTGTCAGGCGTTGAACACAGACTGGGTGTTTAGAATGCTGAAGGGGTAAATGATCTCAAGGTAAGAGAATCACGAGAAACTATATGCGTCAGAAAGCTAGATATTTTATGACTACCTGAAAAGAAGAAGAGGGATGCGAAATTAGAGAGCTAAAGAATGGGAAGTTGAATAACGGACTTGATATATGTTGAGGAGTAGATAAGTAATCACATGTTAGTCAAGGAGTCGGTCTGAGTACGTATGAACGAGAGAGCAAGGCAGCATGTCAAGAAGCATGGATTTGTATTTCCCAGATTAGTGTGGGTAAGAATTAAAGTGGGAATCACAAGATTATGTATCATATCGTGCTACGCCCCAGATGATGATGAAAGGAGTAAAGTAAAATACGTCTTCTAGGACACTTTAAATGATAATATAGGTAATTGCGATCATGGAGAATGAATCATTCTAGTAGGAGATATGAATGGATGGGCTGGAGTTAGCGTAGATAGATTGGTTAGCTCATGCTTAAAAAAAGGCTGATTCATTATAAATACTTGGTTTAGGCATAAAATGGTCCACTTTTACACCTGGTGCAGAAATATAGCCACAGTATAATTGACTTTGTTGTTGCGAAAGAAAAACTGAGAGAGCTAGTAAAAGATACAAAAGCTATGAGACGTTCTGAATGTTAAACTGATCATTACCTTCTAGTCTCAAGAATGAATTTAAGTCAAGGATGGAGAAGGAAGAGATCCAAAAAGACGAAATAGACGCGAATCAAGATTGAGAATTGACAGAAGTCGGATGTGTCAATAGATTTTCAGAATAGGATATACGTACTTATGGATAGGGTAACTTGGGAGGCGCTGATATGCAATAATGATATAGAGGGCGCGTGGAAGATGCCCCAAAATATCATTGTGAGGAGTGCGACTGAAGTTTGTGGTACTGCGGTTGTAGGAAGAATATCTGTTGATGCGTGGAGGGATGATGAATTCCGCGTAGACGTTAATGAAAAGAAGCAAGCGTATCTAAGAATGTTGAGCATTTCACGCCTTAGTGATGATGAGAGAAATAGTCTTGAAATGATTATAGAGAAAAAAGGGAAAGTGAAAATACTAGTTAAAGGAAGTAAAAACAAAATCAAAGCAAAAGAAAAGAAAATGCAAATCGATTTTGAAGGAAGCAAGAAACTGTTTTGGAAATTGGTGTTGATCATTCTGAAAGGAAGTAGTAGTACATAGTTAGTGAGCATGAGAATTAGTAAGGGTCAAATGGTACATGTATGATACAGACGGGATACTAGACGCTTTAAAAAACTGTTTCAAGAAATTATTTGGAGATGAAACTATAAGGCAGCACAACTGCAACATAGAATACTATACGTTGAAAACCCTGGTTGAAACACTCTGTGCCTCTGAGGTTAGGGATATAATGAAGAACTTAAAGAATCGTAAGGCTGCTGCATTAGACGTTAATAACGCTGACATGCCTTAATACGGTCATGAATACATATCGCACAGTCTGTGCGAGTAGAAAAATTTATTTACCGAGATGGAAGAAGTTCCAGATGACTGGAAAAAGGCGATTATCGTCCCAATATACAAAGAAAAGGGAGATAGAACCAACTGCAATAATTACAGAGGTATCAGCTTACTAACTACCGTAAGAAAAATATATTCACATCAAAATAACAGAAGAGAAGATATGGAAAGTCCAATGTAGATCTATGCCAGGGAGATAATGTACGGATCGGATATTTAGCTAGTCGCAGATCAAAGAACAAATTTTGAGTGTAGATAAAGAAGGTTTCTATGCGTTCTTTGACATAGAAAAATTATTCGACCAGGTGGACAGGAGTGAGCTTTAGGAAGTCGTGAAAAAGTACGGAGTCAATTGATGGCTCCTGCAAGCAATACAAATAATATATGCCAGTAGCAAAGCGAGTGTGACGGTAAATGAACTACCTGAGTAACTGGTTTGGTATTATTCAAGGTGTTAGGCAAGGATGCGTTATGTCCTCATGGCTATTTATAAAATGCATGGACAAGTGTCTACAAATGGCCCTCTTAAACGAAGAATGTCTGGATGTCGGGGCAGTGAAGGTGCGTGGATTAGCGTTTGCAGATGATAACGTTGTTATGGCAGAATCAACTAAAGGCTTGCGAAGAATATTGAAGAAACTGAATACATACTAGCAGGAAGAACATGGATTTCGAAATTAACGTGAATAAAAAAAAAATTATGGTGTTTGGAGGAAAGGGTAAAAAAACAGTATGCAATATTGTCTTAGACGATGAGAGTATAGTACAAGTTGATATGTACATGTATCTTGGTAGTTTATTTACTGCTGACGAAAATATCGATGGAGAGATCGACGGTGCAATAAATGAGCGTAGGAAGTTTATCGGCAGTGTAGGAGGTATGACCAGAACTAAAAACAGCAGATAAGGCTAAAATGACAATATATAATTCTGTACTTACGCCCACTGTGGCGTGTGGTAGCGAGACATCGACCTACAAAGAAAAGGATAATGGTAAAATTAAAGCGATTGATATGAAATTCCTGCGCAATATGTGCGGTAAAACGCTGATGGACAATATCCGTAATGAGAGAATCCTCAAACAATGTGGTTTACAAGAAACACTGGTTGACAAGTGTGAAATAAATTCGTTGAGATGATTTGGGCACGTTGAGAGAATGAATGATGAACGACTAGCGAAACAAGTATATCGAGGTAAAGCTAATGGCATCGTACCCAGAAATGCATGGATGTGAAGGAAGCTAATTTATGCCAGGACAGAAATGTGCGGCGACCAGTGTTCCCAATTTGGCTCCATAATTTATTTGTGAAGAGTACAATTAGATAATTTATTCACCTTGTATTCTAAAAGACTATATTGTGATTTGAATATTAATTGTTATCATTTCCACAATGATGATATATTATAGAAACTTGATTTACAGATGTAATAGTTTCAAAAAAGCGCGCCATTTACAGTCAATAAAAGTGCCGATGCAACGCATGCGCAGTCCAGTTAAGGAACCAAATTGAGAGCACTAGTGGCGACAAATGATTTATAAGAAATGCATTCTGTAGAGTGTCAGTGGAGTGAATGACGCCTAAAATGAAAGACCGTGTATACTAATGGGCCCGAATGGACAGTTTTACATCGTGAACTTGTGAAGCTCTGCGCCTGGGATGATTGCTTGAGATTTATTAGCGATCTGCGTCGGAGCAGTATTGCGGAACGAATGTGTTATTTGAATAAACAACACTGAAATTATAGAATAGTCTTAAAGTCCATACCCCCTCCCCCACCTGCGTATACCGTCTTCTACAATTTCCATCCCTCATTTTCTCGGCTGATTCTCGGCTAGAACCAGTGAGTCAAGGTCGCCCCGAAAAGGATATGGCTTAATGGTATAATAATTATGATAAAATCTACCATCAACCGGGGCGAATCGCTACAATAATTTTTAGAAAATCATAAAAGGTTTAATAATTGTATTATCAAATTTATCTTCAGTTCAATACATCACACAATGTCCCTTCTTTATCGCACAACTAAATAAATAAAAATATATTGATTTGTTAGTGACCTATATTGCGAATAATGTAAACATCCCACATCGATCAAAGGTTAGACTAGTCAAACTTTTATACTTATATAGCAATATAGTCAATAATAACTGATCCATGTAAAAATAAAATATAGGTTACGTTCACACGTTAGAGCTAATTCTTTTTTCTTTCCTTATCAATATTATTTTTTGCTTTATTCGATACAAATATATTTTAGTAAGAGTTTATGGTGTTATCATCAATATTTAATAAACAAATCTATTCAAAAGTTTTCTCTTTATAAAGATCTATAGAATAATTTTCCTCGAAACCATGAAGAACTCATATTAACAGCTATTAAAAAGAGACAATTCAGGCACTTTCTACGTCACGTCTAAGTCATAGTTTGTATAAAAAACTGTAGCGATTCGCTCCGTTTGACGGTACTGAGTTATGTCCGTAAATATTTTTGTCAGAATAATAAATTGCTACAGCCAAAATGTATTTCCAAACTTTGAATTCTTTTTTTCGACGCAACGCTCCTCACGACTCTCAGGAGACGACATTGTGGGTGCTTAATCTAACTTTCAGGTCGGCCCGGGTCTTTCAGTCGGGTTTTTGGATTTTTTGACTGGGATGCATAACTCAAACCCGACCCAACCCGTTCGGGATTTGAAAAGTTATGCGGCTATAGTTTGGTCGAGATGGTGGGGGAGCAGCGCGGATTCAGAATTTATGTGGCTTCAAAACACGCGCGAATTCAAAGACCGCCTGCGCCTTAAACCTGCGTGGACCCACAGACCGCACGTTTTTTGACAGTGCGCATCTCCTGAAGCCGCGCGTTTTTTGAAGCTGCACGGATCCTTAAGCTGATCAAACTATTGCCGCACGACTTCGAATACCGAACGGATCGGATCGAGTTTCAGGTAGGCAACGCGGCCCGAAAACCTGAAAACCCGACTCAGAGACACTGCAGTAGTAGATGCTGCAGTAGTTTTTTTATGACGAATATCAACGAATCTGACGCAGTAGATACAAGGTTTTCATTCTGATTAGTATATTTGGAATATTTCACACACACAAAAAAAACACATAGACAATGCTAGACAGCATAATACTTAACTAATTATCAATGACTTTTTACCTAAAAATTAGGGTTAGGCTAAGAGGGAATATTGTTTTTCCTAAAAATATAACCAATACAATAATTTAGTCAGGTAGATTATCTTTTCCGGGAAGTGCATCATATCTCTCCAGATTGTAATACTTGGAATAATGTTTGCTTCAATTAAAAATATTTTTTGTCTAGATGTCACCAAAAGTTTTGGTTAACGTAATTAAATATAAAAAACAAATTTGAGCGGACCTAGGGCGCGCGTCTGTTGAATTTCGCGCTTCGCGCTCGGTCTTTTCTCCCCCCCCCCCCATTTCTGCATACATCTTTTCAAATTGAAGGTCAAACCATTAAGAACTGTAATTTGGTGATTGTATGAATTTTCTATTGTTAAAGCTCAATAGGCTTGAACGAGTACATTCTCATCATGTGTCACGCGCTTCGCACTCGATTAACGTATGTCCAATATGCACAATTTTCTGTATTACATTTGATTAATTTCTGTCCTTCGGTCCAGGACTTCTAATTTAGGTGCAAATTTTTCCGCTAAACATTTTACTGTACCTATCTCGTATCGTTTTTCCATAATATTAATTATTTTATGCTTAATGCCATTTTTCACAATTAAAACAAACCTATGAGCCTCATCAAAAAAATAGTTCTAAGCAAATTCGTAGATGTTTTTGATATTAACCATTTTCTTCTCAACATTTTTCTCGTCTATCATATAGTTTAGCTAGAAAATCGATCCAGTCACATTAGTTCTTTGAAACTTTTCATGTTTACAGACTAAAATGACGACAGCGACAGACAAGATAGTGAAGTAAAATCCATTTTTTCTCAATCAGTGAGACTTAGCGGGATTGAAAATAAAAATAATGGCGGGATTCTCATGCCTTAAAGAGTTTTTATGAAATAATACATAGGAAGCCTAAATTTATTATATTATATATTATATACATATA